>BLBF01000048.1:5174099-5193120 GCA_015471245.1 Laticauda colubrina
GCCACTCCAGCACCT
The DNA here is from genome assembly GCA_015471245.1 of Laticauda colubrina. NCBI lineage: Eukaryota > Metazoa > Chordata > Lepidosauria > Squamata > Elapidae > Laticauda > Laticauda colubrina. The sequence continues at coordinate 5,174,115 of BLBF01000048.1, forward strand.
CCTCCTCATGTTCCTCTTCTATGGTGTATTGCCTCCTCTCCCGTTCACGCGTCTGCCTCTTCCTCCCTTTGGCAGGACCATATGGGCCCTCATCAGAGGGGCTTCGAGGTTGTAGGGGCTGCTCCTCCACACCAGCAGCAGCAGCAGCAACAACAATAGCAGCAAAAGCAGGACCAGCAGCATCAGCAGCACCAGCAGGACCAGGAGCAGGACCAGGAGCACCAGCAGGACCAGGAGCACCAGCAGGACCAGGAGCAGCGCCAGCAGAGTAAGCACCAACAAAAGCCCCAGCACCAGCAGCAGCGCCAGCAGAGTAAGCACCACCAGAAGCACCACCACCAGGAGCAGTGCCAGCAGAGTAAGCACCACCAGAAGCACCACCACCAGAAGCAGAAGCACCACCACCAGAAGCAGCATCAGCAGAGTAAGCACCAGGAGAAGCACCACCTCCAGAAGCAGCATCAGCAGAAGCACCATCTCCAGAAGCAGCATCAGCAGAAGCCCCAGCACCAGAAGATCGAGCCCAGGCAGCAGAAGCCCCAGCAGAAGCAGAGTCAGGGCCAGGGGGTGGGAGGGTGGCCCTGTCCCTCTTGCCAGGGCTGGCAGCAGATGGCAGAGGCTTCCGTTTCATCCCCATGGTTGTTGGGTTGCTGGCTGGCTGGCAAGCTGTGTCTGGAAGCAGGTCTTTCCTCTGAGTGGTGACCTGCTTGGGAGCTGCTTCCCTTTATATTCGCGGGGCTGGCGCAATGCATCCTCCCCGCATGCACAGTGAACGCTAGGCATCTGGTAGGCTTCCGCTAGGCATCTGCTAGGTTTCCGCTCTGCATCCGCTTCATCCACTCGGCATCTGCTGTGCATCCGCTTCATCCGCTCAGCATACGCTCTGCATCCGCTCTTTCCATTCCGTGTCCACTTTGCTTTGCTCCCCCGGAAGCCTTGCGGATGTGCCATCCACTCCCATCTGCTTCCATCCGCTAGGCTTCTGTGGAGCATCCGTTTTCCATCCGCCCTACCTCCTCCCCCCGTCCGTTTCCTTTCTATGTTGTCCGCTCTGGTTATTCAAATTCAGGGCAGTTTTGAGAGTGGATAACAACGGATAGAACATTTTTCTCATCCGCTGTGTCCTTTTTACAAACGTTTTGCATCCGTCGGCCAGTGTGACAGGGCCTTAAGCAACTATCCAATTCCCATAGACTGGCTAGGACAGCACACTTGTCAGCTCTCCTTCCTAACAGTAATATGTTCCATGGGACAAAACAGGATGCAGATAACATTTTTTTAACCTCCCCTTTCTTGAATGTAGCAATTTTTTCTTCAAAATAAATAAAGTGTTATGCATTGGACATGCTGCAAAATTTTAAACTCACTTGGTTTAATCACTGTCTACTAGAATGGAACAGAGCGAACAGACATGGAACAAATTAAAATCACTGTCTTGCCCTGGTTTACACAATTTGGTTTACAAACATTAAAGCCGAGAAGCAAAGAGCAGAAACTAAGCAAAGTACATTATGGCTAAAGATGATGTATAAATCCAATTAATATGCAATTTATTTTTTTTGCAATTGTAGAATTACTTTTATTATAACTATAGTTATTATATTAAATTACATGCAGTACACTATTAAGTACTATAACAATACGATTAATCCTAGTTAAGCCACTTTTATGACAAATTTTAAATGAATTCCCAAGTATAGTCAGGGCTTCTATAGTTATGTGTGTACATACATTACGTTAGTGTATGTAATGTTACAGCAAATCCATCTTTTATTAAAACATTTAAACTGCCTAATATCTGGACTCTCTGGATGATTTATAATAAAATACATTTAAAAATACAATCTGAATGTAAACATATAGAATAAAAGCATATAAAATACAAAATTAAAAAACTATAAACTAGGTAGCAATATGGTGGCATTTAAATTGCTAAGAATTAATATCAAATTAAAAATCAATAAAAAGGCAATAATGTACAGTTTGAATATACCTCATGTAATTTGTCATCATATCTTCTTTGTTTAGATTCATATAACCCAGACCTTGTCTGCATGATGGATGAGTCAATCCAATTTATAATATGGATTAATGTGAAACAACTGCTAACATGTTCTTGTCTGCAAAGCATGTAGTAAAGTACATAGAAATGTATATCTAGAGAAACATCTCATACCTCTTTTAATGGAATTCTACAATTCAAATAGGGAGCTAGTTTTTATATATCAGATATTAAGTTATTCATGAAACAATTTGGACTATTTCAGCAGTAAAAGCCAGTGCATTTTAAAATATTTTTTTTATCATGTCAAGATGCAGTTGCCTTAGCAAAGCTAGAATATAAAGGATAACTCTTCTGAACCTGATAATCATTCAGTGGTTCTGAAACTGAAACTAATTCTCAGCCAGTGTGAAAAGCATTAATGAAAAAAAATAGTACTTTTAAAATAATACTATGAAATGTCCATGCAGAAAAAGTAATGCATTTTTACTGGAAGAACCCAGTAAAAAAAAATCACACTCAGAATTGAAACCATTGAAGCCTGTCTTTGGTGTTACCTGGTTGTACTGAGATGCGTCTAACAGATCGTGCTGCTGTATTCCCAATTGCTTGTAACTTCTTTATGTGCGCTTCCATGTAAAGTTAATTGGAATAGTTTAAGAGTAAGATGGTTAAAGTATCAGTGGTTGTGCCACCTCATCCGCCACAGATAGGGCAAGTGCCAAAGATGACCAGGGGCAGCCCCACACCTGCTTTGCACAGTCAGTAAGAGAGCTGTACATAGGCCCAAGTCCTTTCTGCAGAATGTTAAATCTGTCACTTTAATCAACTGGACAGCAAACAAGATCAGATAAACAAATTCTACTTCATTGTACAGGAAGTCCTCCACTTACAATAGTTCATTAAGTGATCATTCGAAGTTACAATTACAAAAGTGATTTATGACCATTTTTCACACTTAAGATCATTGCAGCATTCCAATGGCTTTGTGATCAAGCTTATTTATGATGGTTACAGTGTCCTGGGGTCATGTGATCACCTATTGTGACTTTCTCACAAGTAAAGTCAATGGGGAAGCCATATTCACTTAATAACCACATTCTTACTTTAACAGTTACAGTAGTTCACTTGACAACTGTTGCAAGAAAGGTAATGGAGCAAAATTCACTTAACAAATATCTCACTTAGCAACATAAATTCTGGCTCAATTGTGGTCATAGGTCGAGGACTATCTTTATTTTATAAAGGCATTTTTTTAAAAAAATTGTTCCATTCTAACAATTTTCAGAAATCATTGTTTCAACTGTGAAACTTTCTCTTTCAGATCTGTTTTCTCTTGTTTGCGATATTGTATATTGTTTCCTACTTCATTATTAGAAGATACAAGAGGAAAGCAGGTAACTGGTGTCATATTTGTATATTTTCTATAATAAATTATAATAAGCTGGAAAATGTTCTGGAAAGGATGCACATCTATTTATTAAATAAATATTTTGCTATAATTACATGTAACTGAAAACTTCATCAAGCAAATTCCATCACCATGTTCTTATGTTTTTCCAATTTATTATAAGCCTTTTCAGTTTATTTACTTTTTTAAAAAAAATATTTTTCCTAAAATACATTTGCTGAGAGACCACACTGGGGAAATGCTGTTGTGTTTATATCCTGCTTGTATGTAGAGTTAGAGACCACCTATTTTTCTTAAGTAATTCATTTGTATCTTTTAACTTACATATTTCATTTATTGTTATTGTTGTTGGCTCCGTCGATCTCGGGAGATCATGGAAAATTCGCGTCATGGAAATGGACATAAAATGTGCTGAGTCTGTGGTGGAACCGCTCTCGTCCTTTGCATTCTGTGTGACCGTTTTTCTCGCCATCGGATATTTCTTCTTTCCTCAGCTGCCTTGATGATGTTCCTGGTGGCTGTTCGCCAACCTTGGCGATTTGAGGCCATGGTCTCGAGCTGAGAGGGGTTGAATCCGCCAGCTTTAAGATCTCGCTTGCAGACGTCCTTGTAGTGGAGAGCTGGGCGTCCAGTACGCCTTGTGCCAGTGGCAAGCTCTCCAAAAGCATGGTATACGGTCATCGTCCATGCGGATGACATGGCCCAACCAACGCAGGCGTCTTGCTGTCAGCAAGGCATACATACTTGGCAACCCTGCCTTGGCCAGGACGTCATCGTTGGTTATATGATCTTGCCTGGTGATACGAAGGAGTCTGCGGAGGCAACGAAGGTGAAAGGCGTTCAGCCTGCGCTCCTGATGAGAGTAGAGTGTCCATGCTTCAATGCCATAGAGGAGGGTACTCAAAACAACTGCCCGATAGACTTGCATCTTTGTGTTGGTAGTCAGCATAACATTGTCCCACACTCTTTTTTTCAGGCGGGCCATTGCTGCTGCTGCCTTGCCAATCCTAGCGTTCAAATTAGAGTCAAGAGAGAGGTTGTTCGCAAGTGTAGAACCGAGATAGGTGAATTTGTCTACCATCATGAGGGTGTGTTCGCCAATGGAGATGCTTGGAGCACCACTGACATCCTGGCACATAACCTCTGTTTTCTTCAGACTGATGGTTAGTCCAAACTTGTTGCATGCAGCTGCAAAGCGGTCAATAAGTCGCTGCAGGGCCTCCTCTGAGTGCGCAGCAAGGGCGGCATCATCTGCAAAAAGTAATTCTCTGATGAGGACTTTCGTAACTTTCGTTTTGGCTCGCAGACGTGCGATGTTGAATAATCCACCGTTGCTCCTGGTGCGTATGAATACACTGTCATCAGACTCGTCAAATGCATATGAGAGGAGTAAGGAGAAGAATATTCCAAAGAGTGTAGGGGCAAGAACGCATCCCTGTTTGACACCGTTTTTGATTGGGAAGGGTTCAGAGCACGACCCACCGAATTGGACAGTCCCATTCATGTCATCATGAAAAGACACAATCATTCTCAGAAGCTTGGGGGGGGCATCCAATGCGCTGGAGGAGGGCAAACAGTCCATCTTGACTGACCAAGTCAAAGGCCTTGGTTAGGTCTATGAAGGCGAGATAAAGCGGCTGTCTCTGCTCACGGCATTTCTCCTGGAGTTGTCTTACAGAGAAAACCATGTCGATGGTCGATCTGGCGGCTCTAAAGCCTCACTGTGCCTCTGGGTAGACACGATTAGCGAGAATTTGCAGTCTGTTGAGAAGAACACGTGCGTAGGCTTTACCGACAGTGCTTAGCAGCGATATACCACGGTAGTTGTTACAGTCACTTCTTTCTCCTTTGTTTTTGTACAGCGTGATAATCTTGGCGTCATGCATGTCTTTGGGTACAGCTCCTTCCTCCCAGCATTGTAGCAAGAGTTCATGTAGGTGTTCCAGGAGAGAGCTATCTTTTGCCATCTTCACTACTTCAGGTGGGACGTTGTCACTGCCTGCGGCCTTGCCGTTGGCTAGGGAATCGATGGCTTTCCTAAGCTCTTCCATTGTGGGTGGGGCGTCCAGCTCGTCCATTCTGGGAAGTACTCGGGTTTTCTCAAGTGCTGAGTCGGTGACAGTGGTCTTTCTCGAGTAAAGTTCCTGGTAGTGCTCAGCCCACCTTTCCATCTGTTTGCTGCGGTCAGTGATGACTAGGCCTTCCGCTGACTTGAGTGGGGCGATCTTGATTGCGCTTGGACCGTAAGCCTTTTTCATTCCTTCATACATTCCACGCACATTTCCCAGATCGGCAGAAAGCTGGATGTTCTGGCAGAGATCAAGCCAGTAATCATTTGCACAGCGCCTAGCAACCCTTTGTGCATCGCTACGAGCAGCACGGAGTGCTGCGAGTGTTTTAGTAGATGGGTCTCTCTTGTAGGCAAGGAGGGCATCACGCTTCACAGCTATGATGGATTCGATCACAGCGGCTCCTGCCTCAAACCAGTCTTCTTGTTTCCTTTGTTTTCTGCCAAAAGTATCGAGAGCAGTCTGGAACATAGTCTCACGGATGTGGTTCCACCTCAACGTGGCACTATCTGTTGGACAGTCCTCCAGGGCGTCGTTGATGGTTCTGGCAAAGCGTTCACGTAGCTCAGGTATAGCGGTTCCGACTGTATTGATGCGAGGCCGGGGCTTCTGCTTCAATCGGTAAACACGTTTGGGGAGGAGGCGTATCTTGCTGGCGACCAGAGAATGGTCTGTGTCACAGTCGGCACTGTGGAAGCTGCACGTAACAAGCACTTGATTCAGAAGCGATCTTCAAGTGATGATATGGTCTAGTTGATGCCAATCGCGAGACCTGGGATGTCTCCACGACACCCTATGGTGGGGCTTAGTCGGGAAGAAGGTGTTGGTGACACAGAGGTCGTTATAAGAGCAGAGCTCGAGTAGACGCTGGCCGTTGTCATTCAACTTGCCGACCCCGAAGTGGTCCAAAGAAAGGGGCCAGGAGGTGTGGTCCGTTCCCACCCGGGCGTTGAAGTCACCCAGTAGAAACAGGTGCTCCTCTACAGGGATCTGCCGTATCGTCGTCTCAAGTTCCCTGTAGAACAGGTCCTTTGCCTCTACTGCAGAACAGAGCGTTGGGGCATAGACGCTGGGGATGTTTGTCGGTCCAGATGAGATGTTGAGGCGGAGTGACAGGATTCGTGGTGTGCCTGAGGATGGTGCTTCTATAGCTTCTATGAGGGAGTTCCGGACAGCAAATCTGACTCCATAAAGCCTGTGCTCATGTGGTTCCTGCCCATGCCAAAAGAAGGTGTAATCTCTTTCCTTTATACTGCCGACACCAGGGAGTCGTGTCTCCTGCAGTGCGGCTATGTCAACCTTTAATCACTTTAATTCACGATTAAGGATAGCGGTTTTTCTGAAATCATCAATCTTTTGGAGGTCGGAAGATAGGCCAGGACACATCGTTCTCACATTCCATGTTGCCAGTTTCAGCACTGGCGGCTTTAATTTCTTAGTATTCGTAATCGGTGCAAAGTATACAGTCTGTTTTTCGGCTTTTGGCCTACACTCCAGGCACCCACTGAAGTAGGCGGACCGTGGCGGGCCAGCACCTTATTGACTGGGGGCTGCCCAGCTTGAGGCGGGCGGTAGCTGACCAGTGGAATCCTAGAATTCCTCCCACCGACAGGAGACAGCCCAAGGCGTCCAAGCTGACGCCAATATGCTTGGACTTTTAACCGGTATCTGCTGTCTCCCCATGTTGAGCTGCCGTAGTGCAGCACTGATGTGACCTCCAGGACGCGAGCCTGGGCAGAATATATGGAGGACCTGAGAATGCCCAGTCGCCAGGACCCCCCTCTCTAACCTTGCTGACGGGATCCAACGGAAAGGCATGCCGATACAGTTGGCGCCTGCTTGGCTGCAGGAGTTGCCGGAAGACCTTGCAATGCAGAGATCAACCGCCTACAGGGCTCCACTCCGGATTTTCTTTCAGGGTTTACTCCCTTAGACTTTCCCGTGTGCAGGTGATCCACAAGGCAGTGGAGGTTTGTAATCAGGGTTTTCCTTCCCCTAGACGGGCTACCTTACAAGGTTGACGAGCCCCGTCTGCCCGAATATTTCATTTATATACTTTAGTTTAAGTAATAATTTTAGGCATGGCTTATGAATCCCACCATCACGGACTCACTGTTCCAGAAACTTCCAATTAACTTACAAATTCCTATCTGCTGTGGGGGACAAATTCTGTATACTTTTTTTTATACCTTGAAGAGAAAAAGTGGAAGCAAAAAAACTTTGCAGGAGATATTGAATCTTTCCAGTCTTCCCATTTTTCAGCCTGTACATGTAGTTTCTACATACGGCCATAATGAAACCTACCTATCACGATTGTATATTGTAACAGTGGTAAATTGGTCACAATCAATTTTGTGACTTTTTGTGGTGTTTGTTAAATGAACCAATAGTTCGTTATGGGTGTGATTTTCCTGAAAACCAAAAGCACTAGGTTTCGGCAAAATTATCATAAAACACAATCACATGGCTAGGGAACGCTGCAAATCACCTTAAATGTGGCCATATTGCCAAGGGCCCAAAATTAAGGCATGTGACTACAGAGGGCTCAAGCATCAAGACTTGAAATCTGGGTTATCCCTAATGGGTCAGTCATAACTTTCAAAGACTATCTGTATTGGAAAATTGAATTAGGATAGCCATTGCCTATTTAAAGCTTTTTTTGCATATATGCTTACCGTTGACAAATTGTTTATAACTCTGTTAGCACCCTATTGTGGTTGGGTGGAATCAAACAATTTGTTCCAGTGTTTAGGAGTTTAAGAAGTCTTTATTGTCACTTTTATGAGTAAAACAGGAAATTGAAGTTGTATTCCATAGGAATATTAGAACCATACTTACCATATATACTCGCATATAAGCCGACCCCCAAATACCATGGTGAACGCTTTTTTTTTTTCCCCAAAAATTTGGGGGTCGGCTTATACGCGAATAAATCTGGCTGCCCGACTTCACGCGATGAGAGCCAAGACTCTCATCACCTTCGCGGGTAGCGGCTTCGCGCGATGAGAGTCTTGGCTCTCATCGCCTTCGCCGGGCAGCGGCTTTGCGCGATGAGAGCCAAGACTCTCATCACCTTCGCGGGTAGCGGCTTCGCGCGATGAGAGTCTTGGCTCTCATCGCCTTCGCCGGGCAGCGGCTTTGCGGGATGAGAGCCAAGACTCTCATCGCGCGAAGGCGATGAGAGTCTTGGCTCTCTTTGTGCAAAGCTGCTGCCCGCGAAGGCGATGAGAGTCTTGGCTCTCATTGCGCGAAGTCGGGCAGCCAGATTTATTCACGTATAAGCCAACCCCCAAATTTGGGGGAAAAAAAAAGTGTTCTAAAGTCGGCTTATATGCGAGTATATACGGTAATTGCTATAGGCTGCAGTAATAGAATCTGGCAAATTTACCTGTGTTTTCCCTTCTTGTAAACACCCAGGGAGTTATAGTGAGTCAGTCTTTCTTTTTTCTGCCCTAGACTTAATGCATGCTTCTTCTGGACCTGTAGTTCTTATGTCTTTTGGCTGTATTCTTTGAACTCTTTTCATTAACTTGCTACATGTACATCTTTTGCTTAAATTATTCAGTTTACTAATTTACAGATTAAAAGAATCCCTTGGTCTCCTAAAATTAAGTTATTTTTCTCCATGGGGGGAAGGAACCTTTTAGCTTGCTGTGTCTCAGTGAATGAAGAGCAATTGTTTTGGACCACATATAAAATATATAAGCTCATTGCACAGACTGGATTTGGCATTTTTATCCACCTATTGTGTCCTTCTTGATGACTTGGGATAGGCAGAGATTGATGTTTTATGGTATTAGAGGTATAACCGCAGGATATAATCTGTTCCGAGTAAAGTTGCCTTTTGCAACTGACTGATGGTGAATTTGTCAATCCTGATGGTGTTCACTTGAGCAACTAATTGATCACTAAATACAACAGTGCTCCAGTTGTATTTAAATTGTACCCCAAGTGCCTATTACTATTGGTTCTACTTTTGCTTTCTTTTGCCACAGTCTTTCAATTTTTATTTGCAGGTTTTTGTGTTTAATTATCTTCTTCACTTCCTTCTCTTCTGCTGGTTTCAGGTACTGCCACATTCACTGTCCAGACTTTTTTTTGTCTTTGTTATTGACAAGTTTGGTGTGTTAAGTGACAAATGCCTATCTGTTTGAACACTAAAGTCTCAGGTACTTCCCCTTACTTGTGTTCTATTACTTTTTCTATTTTCTGGTCCCACTAGTCCTTGCTTGCAGGCAAATGATATTTCTTTCAGCTATTCCAATGCATCTTTGTTGCTACTTTCTCATGTTATTTGTAGTCAGTCTGTACAATCTTCTTGCATCAACATAACCAGATAGTCCATTTCTCCAACTTATTTGCAGGGGTGACACTTACTATCTTATGCTGTCTTCTCAATTATTACTTTCTATGCATTTGTTTGTAAAGCCCATGTCACACCGCACCAACAGATGCAAAGAAGATGTAAAACGGAAACGCTTGCCATCCGTTGGAAAATGCGATACATTCGTTGTGTATCATCACTGCGTCCGTGATTCATACTCTCTATCCGTCCAGCATCCGTCTACTGTCATTTCATCCGCTGAAAAAGTTTTGAGCTGCACAAAACGTTTTGAGCGGATGAAGTATCCAACGTGTCCGTTATACATCCGCTACGCGTACGGGGAACATCCGTTATACGTCCGTCGTCATCCGTTACGCGTCCGCTATATCCGCTAGGCATCCGCTGCGCATCCGCCCAATTTAAATCCGCTCCAGCGGAAAACGGACACAGGGAGGAAGTGAAACGGACGTGGAACGGACACATAGCGTTAGTAGCACGGACGTAGAAAGGATGAAAGCAGATGCAGCTACACATCCGCGTCATCTACTACGCATCCGCTCTGCAGCCGCTACACGTCCGCTTTGCTATGCTCCCCCGGAAGCTCTGCGGATGTGCCATCCGCTTCCATCCGCTTTCATCCGCTAGGCTTCTGTTGAGCATCTGTTTTACATCCGCGCTATGTCCTCCCCCCGTCCATTCTTTTCTGTTCTCTTTATGCAAATTTTTGCCCCTTTTGAGAGCAGATAAGAATGGATGGAGCCACCCCCGGATTTTTGGCCGTCCATTGTGTCCTTTTACATACGTTTTGCATCCGTCGGGCGATGTGACCTAGCCTTAAGGGTTGTTTGTGCAATCAAAATCAACCCCTTTGTGTCTTTCTGTAACTTTCTTGCCCTTAGCCATTGCCAAGTCTTGTTATTATCGGCTTTACCTGTTTTTTGTAATATACTAGCCATGTAATACACTATCTTCCCATGCCTCTTTTCTGTCCTTCATTTGGTCCTCCTTGTAGGCCATTTCCAGTATTCAGTAAGCCTTCCTGGTCTACTAGCATCAGTGCATCTTTTTTACTCTCCAACAGATATTCTTCTATCACCCCTTCTTCTTCAACCATCTGAACATACTTGCAACATTCCACCTATTTTCCTAGAAGTAGAGTTTGTCAATGTTGCTCTGAGGATCCAGGACATGATTTATTGTCATTATTTTCCTACTCTTCCTATCTAGGGCTTTTAGTTCTGCTTGAGTCCAGTCTACTATTCCAGCTGTGTATCTAATGACTGAAATTGCCCAGGTGTTAATTGCCTTGATGGTATTTCCTCCATTGATTTGGAACTTCTTCACTCTCTTGATATATTTACTTTTAATCTTTCTCTTGGCTTCACTCGTGCTTGATGTTGTCAGCTTGAAAGGTATTTGTAGTGATCATCTACTTCCAGATTCTTGACATTATTTCCATCTTGATTCATTCAGTTTTCACTTATTTTTTCTGTGTTTGATGGCATTCATAGTTCATTTGTCCATCCAAATTCCATTCCAATATCTTGGCTGTATGTATTGTCCAGTGCTGAGCAGCGAGTCTATTTCAGATGATGTTTTTCCACGCAGCTTCAGACCGTCCATGTAAGAGGTAGGATAGCCTGCTTGGGATTGGTGGGATAGATATTTTCGGTTTTTGATGGTCAAGGCCTGAGTTATTCAGTATTATTGACAGAAAGATAATGTTCCTTTATTTTTTATATATATAGTTTATTACAGTCTTGTGAAGCCATGTTTCTAACTATCCATGGTTGCATGCTCTTTGATGCTATGTAGTATGAAAAGAAGGACTATTGCATCTCTCTTACACTTTAGCTGACTGCTTGAGAGTCCCTTGCAGGAAGAATCTTTCATTGGAGGTTAAAATGTGCATCTCTAAGAGATTCTTTTTAGATGTTGCAAATTACTTTTCGCAGGAAAGACTGATAAGAAATAAGCTGGATTACCAAATTATTTCTTTAGATATTTTATGGTTATTTGCAATTGATTATCTTATAGATACAGTACTCATATATTCTAAGGAGTAAATTAGATTTCTCTTTCTGGTCCCTAAAGATAGGATTTTTTTTAATTCTGTTGAATAATTAGTCTATGAAATGAATACAAGTTAATCAGGAAAGCATCCTAATCAATAATTTCTTTAGATCTGGATCCATGACCAGTCCAGAAATGTTCCTTTTGAACTCTGTAGGACAGTTCCATGTTATAAAAAAAACAATAACCAAAAACCAATTTATAGGATGTAATTTTAACTAGTATGTTCTTTGATGTGTTAAATGGAGAGTTTGTGTTATATTTTTTCTGGCCACTGTCTGTTCAAAAGTAAATCAAGATTTTTGTGTTATACTGCCACCTAGCTACCAAATTACTTCCAAGTGCTTTGTTTATATTTCATGAATAGTTGCGTGAATATGATGCCGCTATTAAAATAAGAACTCAAAATAGCCAATGTAATTTACAGCTATGTTATATGAATAAATCAATATATTTTAAAGAATTTAATATTAAATTCAATTCATGATTATCCAAATGTAATTTTCTTTCTTCATTGTATAAGAGGCATGTTTTATCTTCGAAATGTCATCTCAGCATATATGCTTTTCTCCCACATTGGATATCAAACCAGAAGTTGGATTTTGAATAGTGACCATTGAATATTGAATATTTCAAATTTATGGATTAAAATGAACAAGAATAAATCAGGATATACTTGAGCATTATCTGTCTATTCTTTCAGTTGGATGTGAATTGCCGTTCTCATTTTATTGCATCTCATGTCATTGCATTGCTGCTCTGTGATGATGAACATTTCTAAGTCCTGATAATAGCATCTTTTAATTTACTCTACTGTATGATAGAGTGTTATACAATATTATACGATTGACCAAGGACATCTAAATAATTCTCAAGTACTTAAGGTTAAACTGCTTGCAATTCCATTGCTAAACCTTTTAGCAAAGAACATTTTAATGCAAACATTGGTAGAACATCATGTTTGTGAAGATTGCAGAGTCTTTTAAAAAATGACAGTACCCCCCTACCCGCAAACCCTCATGAATTTGAAATTTGTAAAAGGACAGCCAAGTATTAGAATGAAAGATAAGTGCATTTTAAATTTTGATCATGCTACATATTTTCTTTGCCAATTGCTATTAGACAAGAAGTAAAACACTTAATAATGGCCATGGTACCAAATGTAATCTAAAATGTGCATTTTTTTTCAGATGAGCAAGAGGATGAAGACGCTATTGTCAATAGAATTTCGTATGTATATCTTTACTTTCTCTGTAGATTTCAGAACTATGCAAATATAGCAACTCAAGAAAGAATTCCCGTTTATGGTTTAGGATGATAAGCATTGCTGATTGTAGGAGTGCTGAATGTTGACATTGTTTGGAAAGTATTCCTAAATAAAATATAATACTAGCATCTATTAAGCATCTATTTTGCATAGCTATTCTGCTCACATTTGTCATCATCTCCTTTTAATGATTCGATAATCCCTTGTGATGTGGAGTCTGGGCAACTGAATGGAGCTGAGTGTTTACTGGCCGGATGCCCTTCCTGTTGCCAATGCGGAGTTTTTCAGCAAATATATTTTCGTTGTGCCCAGAGAGAGAAATATCTGCCTCTCCCTAGGTTCAAACTCACTCACTTCTGATCGTGAAGTGAGAGCTCCACCTCTAGGACACCACACCACTCTATTTTGCTCACATTTATGCATGAACAAAATAGGTATATGAGGAGCACATCTGAAGATAACTTGCTCTTTCCAGATTTAGTTTTATTTAAGGCAAATCTGTTGAAAACAATGTGACTTAGGTACAAAAGTTTTAATGAGTGAGTTCTAAATTTGATGCAGACCATCTTCTTAGAAAATCAAAAGGCTTAGAATATGGAATGCACTTCTAAAATTATTAATCATTTATTGATTTCTATGTAAAAAAATATTTACCCTTTTAGTGCTTATACATTAATGAAAGTAGATGTTCCAATTAAATTAATGTAATAGTTAAAAGAGAAATAATTCAGCTATCAAAATAGGGCATGAAATAAATTGAAATAAATGAAAAGATATGTACAAAATAGTGAAAGTTCATCAGATGCCAGTCTTGTCTCTTGGAAACATATTCAGCCCTTAGCTGAAAATTCACTTTGATCCATATTCTCTTTGGTCCATATCCAAGGTTTGATGGATTTTTTAAAATAGAGTGTTGAACTATGCAGGTTCTTTTGGAAATTACATATACATCATTACTAGTGTAATACATAGATGATGATGTTTAGTTTTTTTTAAAGTAAATCAGTAATGTGCAGATTATATTTAGTTATTTGTTTTTAATTATTTTTTAAAATGCTGAGATTGCATTTTTATCCAAACTTTTTTTGGTGATTGGATAAAGAAATTGTACTTCCTATTTAGAAATAATGACTGGGATTATGTTGCTGTATCTGTCAAAATAAGGGTTAAGACCTTAGGCCTGCAATTATTTCCCTGTTGTTTGCATGGTAATACCTTTCATCAGAATGTGAGAAACGTGTGGATGGCTATTTAGTTAAGTGTAATATGATCGTGCATTATCCTATTGGATTATTAATGATTAGCATCTCCTTTTGGAAGATTTGCCTGAACTATACTGCATAAAGTTATGGTTCTGATATATATTTAAATTTGCCAGCTTTTATACACTAACTATAACAAAAACACTAATTTATATTGGTTAAATATTTTTTCTGAAAATGTGAAACTTAGTTTGGTAATATACAGGAACAAAAATATAACATGACATCCATATTTTGAGCTTTTTTTCTGTTTTATCAAAATGAAATTACTGGTCTAATTGCTTTATGCAAACTTCAGGTAGTGAATAAGACATTATAAATCAAAGCTATTAGTAAATTAGTGAAAATAGCTACTTCCTCCTGTGCCATTTCTGACAGCTGTTTGTCATGATCGTTACCGTTCATCCTGCCGATTATGAGAATTGGCTTTTTTTTCCTTTTCATGTGACTAAGCTTTTAAATTTTGTTATTACCCTAAACCCCAAACACATGTAGAAATTTAAAAAAAACCCTACTTCTTTCTTATCATCAGTTTTTCATAATGAAATATTTAATAACTGAGATTTTTTATTTTTTGGATTTCATTATTCCTCGATCTGAAATATTTATGAGATGTCTTGATTATCACTACCCTGTGTAAGCTAGGTGACCAATAAATTTAATTAATCAATCAAACAATTAGTATTTATCATCTGCTCCCTTTCAGGTAAGGATGTCATACAGAGCAGCGGTCACCAACCAGTGGGCCGTGAGAAAATTTTGGTGGGCCGCAGAGAAATCTCACTCTCAGAGCACCCCCACAAAGCAATTAATCCAGGCTGTGCAGAAACACAAGGCTGCTCAGCCCACATGGTCTGCAGAAACTCTCCCTGTCCACTCACTCCTTACCCGACAAACTTGTCTGTTAAGTTGCTATTTTTCCTTTTTCCGACCACCATTTGTTCTGCTGTGCTGGGACATTGATTAGCTAGGAAGCAGGAAATGGTTGGATTTCTTGTTTTCTAGCTAAGCACAGCTAAACCTCCCTTAGGACGGAAGGTTTGCTTGCAAGCAAATTCAGTGCAGACTTCATGGCAAGCAAATTTGAGAGACTGAGCTAGCCGATGGCAGATCGATCAATCACTGAATGATTCTGTGAGCAACTCAATCTGCCTGCTTTGGCTGATTTTGGGTAAAAGTTGCTCTTTTTTATAAAAAAAAATCAATATTTACATGCATGGTATGTTGTGAGTTAATTTTGTGAGTTTGTTTGCTAGCAAATTTTACGAGTTTGCTTGCAAGCAAATTTTATGTGACAGACTGAGCTAGCCAATGGCAGATAGATTGATCTCTGAATGAATCTGTGATTCTGTGAGCAACTCAATCTGCCTGCCTGCTTTGCCTGATTTTGGGTAAAAGTTGCTCTTATTTTATAAAAAAATTCAAAATTCAGAACCGGTTAGTGGTCCCTGGGATCTAAAATTATGAGTTTGGTGGTCCCTGAGGTTCAAAAGGTTGGCAACCCCTTATACAGAGTACAGAGATAGATAGTAAGCTAAAGAATTAAAGGTATAAGAAAAAAGAGATGGTTAAAACATGCCATCTGCCCAAACTATTCAGTACAACCCTTCATATCTTTCTGTCCTTTCGAACCATCCGTTTTTCCACCACATCGACATACTCCTTCAGATATGGTCTTTTGTCCTTCAAACGTCCCTTTCATCAGTTCTCTTCAACCATAACTTTCTCAGGCTTCCCCTTCCTCTCGACTCATTGATTCTTCTTTTATATATTTGTTTTGCAATCTGATCCACATTCGTTCTCTCTGTTTGACCACACCACTTCAGTGTATTTCTTTCATCCCAGCCCCACATTTTTGTATTCACCTCACATTCAGTCAGCACCTAATAATTTCAACTCTTTATCAACTTTTGTTAACACAGATTTAAGTACTCAACTGCCACTGAATTATTCAGTTGATTTTATGTTTTTCCTGAAAAACACAGCTCTCACTTCCATGTAGTAAAAAGAGGCAGGATATAGGCATGGTCCTATATACCAATTTCCCCCCCCCCCCAACAAGTATTCATCAATGCACTGTCCACTACTTATCTGCCAACCTTTGCACATCTTAACATTTGTCCATCATCCTGCCTTTAAAAAACATTCTACCAAGATACATTAAATTATCTATTTGCTCTGGTTTTTGTCTTTAATAAATCAGTGGCAATCCTTAATTCCTCTGATACCAATCATATGGTAACAGTCAGTTTGATTTTTAGTGGAAAACATATGCCAAACTTTCCAAATTTTGCTTATTGTTACCTTTTTCACTTTTTTGATAATAATTCTGTGAAACACTACCCCAAGCACACATTAAATCAACCTCTTTGTAATTTTTGCATTTGTTGTTGTGCCTTTCCCATTGTATAGGGAAATAGAACAATATTTTTAAAATTATCTGGCCCAATATAGTCTTTATATATATGTTAAATGTACACAATCATTCCATAAGCAAATCCCATTTAACAGTTTCTATAAATGATCTGAATTACAATCTTATTATTTTTTAACAATGATATCAGTATTTTACTGAATGGTAACATGGTGTTTAATTCAATTCCATTCCATGAGATATCACTATCATTCCCATATAAATTTTTAAAATATTCCTTCAATCATTCCAACTTTAATTTCTTTAATTAAATAAACTGACAAGGTAGGCACTGGAGCCATTTCTTCCCAAGTTACGGTGATATAGATCAACTTTCTTCCAAGGGAGAAATTAGAGGAATGGCCAAGATTAGAGGAATGGCCAAGTATCTATTGATTTGGGAAGGAAATCAACTCAGAAAAAAAATCTAGAATTTTAAACATACGCTCTGATTTCTGTATGCCATTTTCTGCCTAGATATGACACCCTCCCTGGGTATAAGAAAGATACACACGTTATTTAACCATTGTGAGCCTTTTGTTGAGTAAGTTCAAAGCTTGAATATGGGACTAAGGTGTTCCCACATTCACAAAGTGCTGTGATTTACATCTGGACCTAGGATGAAGTATGATCTCTGGATTTGCCCATCCTTAACTTTTAATGGCAGGAGATCTGTACTAGACTAAAGATTACATTGTGGCTACAAATATTTTGCAACCCATGTCAGTTATGATACCAGTGTCCTGCTCCAGTATCAGATCCAGGCCAAATGAAGCCCTCAGCCAGATATGGAACTCGCTAGAATAGGAGTTCCTATTCTACAGTAGAATAGAATCTATTATAGCCAGTATCTCCTGTATCTTATCTGATCAATTATGGTTGAAACAATTTTCTATAATTTGGTTGAAGCAGCTGCAATAGCTACTGCTCTCTGTCTCAAAATACCAGTCTTATGGCCTGATGACATTTTTTGGGAATTGGAAGCAAATCTATTACATTTCTCACTCAATATGAATATACATGAGTCCAGAAGCTTTCCCCACACACAGATTGAGGAACCCAACTTTCAGTGGTAAAAGTATCGGGCACTTCTCAGCTGACAAGAATAGATTTCTAAGAGCATAGGTTCTCAGATATATCTTTATTACAGAAAAGCCATTTAGCCATTATGGAAGAACCCTCTGGCCACTGCTATGTATGAAAAGTTTGCAGTCAAAAATCAGTGTTTAAATTATTCCATCTCTTTCTCTGAGAAGCTTTTCAAAATGAGTAAGTAGAAGAAGTGTCCTCAGACTTCTTTGATCAAACAGCTTTCTGATAGTTGTTAAGCACTTTTAATTCCTTGAAGAATTGAATCCTTTTTTCTTTTCTTTCAAAAGCCTAAGGACTCTCACACATATAAAATGCGTTGCTCTCCTGAAACATTTTTGAGCTGTGCATAGCTCTAGAAAATGCACTTGGATGTTTCCCCCCTGATATGGAAAACAAACCATTATATTTTAATCCTGTCAAGTTCTTGGAGCAAAGTCGGTAACTGCAAAGCTAAGTACATTCAGTTGTTCGAGTTCCTGCAGTTGTTCTGGTTATCTTCCAGAAAACAGTTACAATTCCTGAAGAATTGCAGAAACTCTAAAATATTTGAATCAGGAAGAGGGGTTAGAAGTTTCATGTACGTAGCTGGGACTTTTCAGTTATCTACTTTGCTCTAAGAGCTTCATAGGATCAAAATATATTGGATTGTTTTCTATTTGGGTTATATTAAGGAAAAAAACATCCTAAGCAAATATCAGTTGTTTTTCTTAAAAATTGATCTTTAATGAGTTAATCTCTCCCCCAATAAAAACTCTGGCTGGTATCAAAAAAGCTTTTATATCCACTGCTTATAGATGCACTTACTGAGAGGTTGTTTTTTTCTTTTTTATCAATTGTTCATCATCATTATCTCTGAGAAACTTGTTTAAATTTTCCTTAAATTCATTGTTGGGCTTCCCGTGAGTGGCTTAGATTTAAATTTAGAATAATGTTATTGTCACTTTAAATGGACACTGTGTACATTAAAATGAAATGTTGTTGCATGCAGCTCTCAAAGGGTCACTACTTCCAATATACACTACATAAACATGACAAAATAGATAGATAGATAGATAGATAGATAGATAGATAGATAGATAGATAGATAGATAGA
>BLBF01000048.1:5193130-5228769 GCA_015471245.1 Laticauda colubrina
AGATAGATAGATAGATAGATAGATAGATAGATAGATAGATAGATAGAAAGAAGATTATGCATATACCCACAAACCCACAAATATATGACAGAGAGAAACAACCCAGTAGTTTGGATATGTACACGTATATGGCAAAAACCTGAATATTGCGAGTTCATCAGATGGATGGCATAGGGAACAAAGCTATTACAGAGTGATGAATAGATATTTGAAAGAGATTAGCATCCATTTGCCTACAAAATAAGCTGCTGCAGTCCTTGACTTTTGAGATAATATGTCTTGCTTTTTTTGGGATTGATAAACCCAGTCCTGGTCTTCTCCAGTAGAGGGAGTGCTTTCATTAACTCTGGACAGATGTTGCTTGCTTGAGCTGGCCTAGTTGGGAAGTACACATTTAAAAATTTTTTTAAACCTTTAGGTGAAATATAGACGACTATATGGTGAATCAGCACAGAGAAATTTGCTAGAGTATCAGCCTCATAGGATTTTATTTTTAACATAGGTTCACTTATATTTGCAGAAAAAATTTCTTCAATTGATGCAAATTATACGGCATTTATTCTACTTGAAGCATGGTAGCTTATATATGCTTTTAAATAAAATATTTGCTTAAGCTTCTGTTGGTTTTAAAAGTGTTTGAAAGAGACTAAAAATACTACCTCTTTGTGTTTCAGGCTGTTCCTAAGCACTTTTACTCTTGCAGTTTCAGCAGGCGCAGTGCTCCTCTTACCTTTTTCAATAATTAGCAATGAGATTCTGCTTTCTTTTCCACAAAGTTACTATATCCAGTGGTTGAATGGTTCTCTAATTCATGGTTAGTATGACTTCATGTAATATTGCTATTAGAATTTGTAATATGTTATAGCTTGTTATTGCCTTTAAAGGTAGCATATAGATAGCCCTCAATTTACAGCCATCTAAAGTTACAGTGGCACTGAAAAAGTGATTTATGACCAGTCCTCGCATTTATGACTATTGCAGCACCCTCCCCCCATGATCAAAATTTGGGCACATGGCACCAGTATGCATTTCTGAGAATTGCAAGGTTATGTGATCACCATATATGGCCTTCTTGCCTGCCTTCCAACATGCAAATCAAGGGGTGAAGTCAGATTTGCTTAACGACAATATGATTCACTTAATAACTGCAACTATTCCCTTAAGAGCTGTGGCAAAAAAAGTCGTAAAATTGGGGGCAGCTCATTTAACAATCGTCTTTCTTAATTCTATTATCATTTGTCGTTGTAAATTGTAGACTACCTGTATATGCCTCAGAATTATACAGGTATGGAAGACGGTTGTGGGAATAAAGTGGACTAGAAACATATGGTACTAGGAGGATGTTTAATAAATTAATGATGTGTGGGATCTGATTATTTTAATAGAATTTGGAAGCCATATAAGGAAATTGTGTGTGAATTTTCTTAATAGGCAGTAATATAATCAACATCTTGAAATGCTGGAAGTGAACATTATGTAAAGTTAGAATACAGGGGTACCTTGGTACTCTTGTTAATTGGTTCCTGGAGGCGTGATGAGGACCAAACAAACCATGTGACTTAACACATGACCCTTTGTTTCATCTAGAAAGGGTAGTAAGTCAGAGGCAGCTTACACCAACAAGTTCTAGCTTGTGTGTCAAGTACCAAACAAATCACAGGTGCCAAATTTTTCACCCATCCAAATGTTTTGAGCCACAAATTTGATGAGTCGAATTCCGAGGTATGATTGCGTATGTTTCCCTGGTGGTCTTCAGTCATTATGACATGGATTATTTTTACAATTATTTCTTACTCATATTTCCATGGAAGATATTTTTAAAGGAGTTTCGCAACCAGTATGAAATAATTGATATAGCTATTTTTCTAATTAGAATTTATTTTCAAAATCTCAAGAAATGTTTAAACCTAGTGTTTGTGTGTTTGTATGAATTTGTAATGATTGTGCCATTTTTATATAATTATTTTGACAAACCCAATATGTATGTTGTTTTAAAGTAAAGGCAAAATGGAAAGACCTCACACTAGATAAATGTGTTCAGCTTTAAATCTCAATATACAAAACAAAGGAAAAAATGGGGGGGGGGGGAATTAAGAAGCCCTGAAATTCTAAAAATACATTTGCCAAATATTAATGTTTCTTTTTCTATTTCATATGTGTCCAGCAGATGGAGATAGAATATAGTACAAATTGCTCATAGATACACAGACGTGTATATTTTCATTCCTCGAAGGATTATAGGCAAGGCTGAGGCTTTATCAGACCTGGTGAAATGCTTAATTTCACTTTTTCTTAATAATAAATAATGTGATATTGCATCAGACAGAAGCTGGCAATAATTTTGTGCTTATTGATAAAATTCCTGATATACTGTAGTTTTCACATTAGACAGATGTATATTTTTCTCTTAATACATTCAGCAACCCGTATGTCATCTTGTGTTACACATTCTTTTGATGTTAAAGAATTATTCTTGGAGGATTGTTATGATGGTTCAAAGATAGGTGTGTAAATCTGTGTCCAGTAGTAGTAATAGCAGTATATCAGACATAGTCTAAAACAGATTATGCATGCAGGATATTCTGTGAAGGATTTTTTTTTCATGCAGTTTTTGCCTGAACTGCTTGGGTCATAGTCTTATTTAGAACTTTAAATGAATTCAGTTGTGCTACCAATGGTAACTTTTAAAGAATCAGGCAATGTTTGGTAGCTAATAGAAGGGTTAACATTTGTGTTTGGTATTCAGTGTGATACATAATATGCTTTAAGAATTATTTGGAGGTGGGAGCATGGGAATGTAAAAGAGGCAGCTGCTTTGCCTTTAATGTGACTCCTTAAAATAGCTGCATTTGCTTTTAGAAATCTGAAAAGACTTTTCACCGATTTTGAAACACCTTGAAACACCTCATGAAACATACAGAGCTCTAATATCTATTGTAGAATCTTAAATCTTCAGAGCAGTGAATATATCAGGATAAATTCTGTGATTCTGCTGCTAACATATGAAAGCTAGTAATCACCAAGCATGTCTGGTCAGCATTTGAGAATGCATTTTAATTTGTGGACAAATACTTTGCATGAAAAAATACAGCTTACAGAACCAGAAATGTTTTCAAGACCATCTAAAATTGCTGTGTTTACATCTTAAAAGATTGCCAAGAGGGGAAAAAATTAAAAGTAATTTTTTTCTGTGATATGTTTAAAATTCTGCTGCCTTTGAGAAACAATATCTTGATATATTTCTTTTCTTGTTTTGTTTAGGTTTATGGAATCTTGCTTCTCTCTTTTCTAATCTTTGTTTGTTTATATTGATGCCCTTTGCTTTCTTCTTCCTGGAGTCAGAAGGCTTTGCTGGCTTAAAAAAGGTGCGTAGCTATTATATATTCAGCGAACAGGATAACAGAAATACTATGTGATGGTGGGGGATACTTGCTGCTTTCTGAGCTTGGTTGTTTTCTTATAGATGTTTTGCCAGAGTACTAGGTAACATCATCATCATGTCAATATCTACGGAGATTCTCAATCATCCAGGTCATGGTTATGTCAAAGGTGCTTTTTCAGAAGGCAACTGGACTTTTTGAAGAAGGTTTGCTTCTCATCCAGGAAGCTCTGACTTGGATGGTGTGGAACAGAAGGATTTATATTCCTTGCTGGTCATTTGCATTATTTTAGAAAGTCATTGAGACCACTTGGAGATTTGTCCATGTCTTCAGGGTCACATGAGTAGTGCAAATGGGCATGGAGCCTTCTTGGAACTGCTGAAAGAGCAGTGTTGTGGAGCTGCACTTTCTGCACTATTGAGCACAGATGCCGGTTGTTGGGGATGAGACTGTGGTGTTTGCATCTCAGCCCGAAGCATCCTGCAGAAAGCACAGCTCCACAACATCGTACTTTCAGCAGTTCCAAGACTGCTCATTAGCTTAACCAAAGAACTTCTGAGACCTTTTTCACCAATACTGACATGTGTTTTTACATTCACACCAGAATATCAACTGACATAAACCTCACTCCTAATTGGTATTGATGATGTTACCTAATTTGGGCAATGAAACATCTGCAAGAAAACAAAGTTCAGAGAGCACCCAAGACCCCCCATTTCAACCCTGAGCTACAAATATTTTCCTTTATTGATACCATGTGATCACTGGCAAAGTTTTATCTAAAAAAGGGCAAGCTGTAAAAATCTATGGTAAAGGTGTTATGTTTGAGCTAAATGTAACAGAATTTGACTTGTACAATAGAGGAAGTCCTCAACGTACGACCACAATTGGGACCAGAATTTCTGTTGCTAAGAAAGACAGTTGGTAAGTGAGATGCCAAATTTTATGACTTTTTCTTGCCATGGTTATTAAGTGCGGTACTGCAGTTGTTAAATGAATCATGCAGTTCCTAAGTATATCTGCCTTCTCCCATTAACTTTGCTTGTGGGAAGCTTAAATGGGAAGATCACATGTGGCTATTATATATACACAACCCTGAGATGCTGCAGCCATAAAAAATTTGACCGTGGGGAATGCTGCATTGTAAATACAAGTACTGGTTGTAAGTCACTTTTTTTAGTGCCATTATAACTTTAAATGGTTGCTAAATGAATGATTGAAAGTCAAGGATTTACCTACAGTTTTTTTTTAACATATAGTAGTAAAAATGAAGTTAAAAACCCCCATTGTTTACATTAGAGTTATGAACAAATTGCAAATATTTAACTATTTTTAGTATGGTTTCTACTATTGAATAAGTATACGATATGATGTAACATTTTGAAAGAGAAGTGCAGGTATAAGCACAGATCATTAAATACAGACAGCACTCAGATTTTCATATACATTAACTTGAATAATACATTCATAATTTGTGACTATTACATGTCACTTTATTCAAAATTCAATCAGACTGAATTTGATCCTATTTTCCTTTTTCCAGCTTTCATTTAACCTTGTCAATTAGAGTTCCTTGTTCCATTCTGATAATATTTCAGATGGTCTGGTTTATCCTAGTTCACTGCAAATGAACAGTCTGCTGAGGCAGTACTTTGTTTGCTTCTTCCCTCTGTTCTCCATGCAAGTAGATAAAATCAATCAAGAAGTCTTACTTTATAATTTCCAAACCAAGATTTCTGATTGGGGTTGCTAAACAGTCTGATATTCATAAAGCAACAATAAATCTTATCAGCATACATTTATTCTACTGTTTTGGGAATGTTTGACTTTCTGTAGAAGTTTACAGTTACATTAAGAAATCAAACAATTTGGCAACTAACCTGAAAAAAATCTGGGAGAAATCTAACATGGACTCAAATTCCCTATACTGTTAAAGGATTAATCATAGCAAAAACAGTAGGAGATATGAATGGGAAGTCTTCAGATATGTTTTCTTCCTTGTCTATTCTTTATCCTTGCCTATAGAATTGATTTTTATTCCCTTCATGAAAGGGTTTCTCAAAAAGAACATGAGGGCCATGCTGAATAGATTTAAAGACACATTTAGTTCAGTATAGCATTCTGATAGCTATTATACTGAAGCCTACAAATAGGACATGAATGGAATGTAATCTTCCCACTCATGTTCTCCCAACAACTGAGAGTCAGACAGTTGATAGTACAGAAATATAAGGAGACTTTGGTAGTGAATAGTTGCAGATAGGTAGATGCAAATCCTTATATCTGAAGTTGACCCCGAGGATAAGTTGGAGATACTAGTTGGTATTCAGATAATCCTTGACTTATGACCACAATTGAGCCCAAAATCTCTTGGTTTAACTTACATAAAAGTGACTGCACTATATTTATGACCAGATGACTTTAATCCCCTTTTATAGCTAATGTCAGGCCTTTAGTATTAAAGAGACAGAAAAACAAGTAGGAAGTAAAAAGAAATATGTCTCAATGACACTTCATTGCATTCCTTCATTAGGGTTGCTTAATGTCTATGCAGGTTCTCAATCATTCAGGTCATGGTTGTCCCAAAAGTGCTTTTTCAATGGCAACCGGACCTTGTTTTTTCTTCGAAGACGTTTTGCTTCTCATTCAAGAAGCTTCAATTTTTTGCCATTGACAATCTATAAATTGCTGGAAATAAAGGATTAAGGAAATGCTGCTCAGTGTTAGTGGCACATAGATGTTCTTGATAGAGCATCTGTGAATGAAAGGAAATTAGATATTGGAGAAACAAAAGGAAGAATCCTGCTGGGAGTTTTTCAAGGAAATTTAGCCTGCATAATATTTTGATCTTAATGTTTGTTACAAAAAGATACAGCATTCATTTGTTACAAATGAAACAGGTGCTGTATGTCAACTATAACCCTATCACTGCTATCTTTTCTACATTGAATTCTGAAAATATTTTCTGTTTAAAAATGAAACTGGTTGGCCTTATATTTTAATATGCAAGTGACAGACTTTTGCTGAATAGATACATTTATGAATGCATAACGGTGCATAAAATTAGGTTCGCATTTTAACAAACCTGTGACAACACTACTTCCCAATATGCAAAAATACATTTTAAAACCTGCTGTTAACACTGTAAATTGCCTGCTTCATAACTGTGACAATTTTGCTGGCTAGCTAGAAACACCGTCCTAGAGTGTAAATGATCTCCAAAAATTTCCTATTACTTGAGCCATGGACAGCAAATATATAATGTTTGCTCCTAATGTTAGTTATCTCAATGTAGGTACTGTGCTTGATTTTAAATTATGGTACAGGTAGTTTTTGACTTATAATTCATTTAGTCACGATTCAAAGTTACAATGGCACTGAAAAAAGTGACTTATGACTATTTTTTACACTTGTGAGCATTTCAGCATTCCCCAAGGTCACATGATCAAAATTCAGTTGCTTGGCAATTGGTTCATATATATGCCTGTTGCAGTCCTGGGGACATATGATCTGCTTTTGCGACCTTCTGACAAGTAAATGGGGAATCCAGATTCATTTAACAAGCTTAGAGACAGGTGGGATGCTACCAGTTCAGCCTGGTTCGATAGAACAAGTAGCTCTGAAGAACTGGTTCAGTGTTACGACCTTTTGTTCATCTGTTTGGCCCACCTGTCTGCGTGGGCTCTTGGCTGTCCTTTATTTCCTGCTTTTTCAACATCAGCTGCTTTGTGCGGCACAACTGAGGTTGAAAATGGAGGAAAGAAGAGGATTGTCAGCTGTCCAGGAGGCACAGCTGATGGTTTTTTTGAAAAGCTATACACCCGCGCGCAAATCACACACTCACCAAATCGGTAGTAACACCGGTTGAATCCCACCCCTGGTGAGAGAGACCTAGAAAGCACCGTGAAGTGGTATGTAAGTCTAAGAGCTATTGCTATTGCTCTAAATTTGAGCTCAGTTATGGTTGTAACTTGAGGACCACCTGCACTTAACAGGCAATTTGGAGCCCTTGTGTTAGCAGCTTGGCACCGTAAACTTTGGACTGGAAGTTCTAATGTGAGTTGGTTGTCTTTTGCTCTGTAACAACACATCTCTTCAACTGATTACAACTCATCTCTTCAGATTTAGGAGCAGTGTTACATTGACATCATTTATGCACCAGTACTAACATACAGTGGGAATAGAAGTTGAAGTTATCTGAGTGATATTTTTTAAAATTATTTTCTAGATTTTATAATGGCTTTTTGTTTTACGCTATTACATGGAGAAGATAACTTTTTAAAAAGTATTGTTGTAAGAAAATTTGTAACTGAATTTGCCATGATGTACATATTAATTTCTTAGAGTGATTTGCTGTGATAGGAAACAAATCTTTATTATTATTATTTGTTTGAAACTCAAAGCATTGCTTGCTGATATAGCTCCCAAATTGAATGTCTTAATGAAAAAAGCCTTTGTGAAACTAATATGATTAACTTTAAAGAAAATAAAGTTAAAATAATACCTTAAGAATTGTAATTTTTTCTATATATTTTTTCTCCAAGGTATTTCAATTTTAGTTTGGCTCCTCTAAAAGCACATTTTAAGTGAGTGTCAATATTCTATGTTTGTATCTATTTCTTGTTTACTATGTGCATTTTTTTAAAAATAGGGAATCAAAGCACGTATTTTGGAAACCCTTGTTATGCTCATTCTTCTTGCATTGCTTATTTTTGGAATTGTATGGGTAGCTTCAGCTCTCATTGACAATGATGTTGCAAGTATGGAGTCTTTGTATGGTAAGAAAATCTTATCTATGTTCCGCTTTTCTAAAGAAAGGTAATCGAGTAGCCATTAGACAAAACCCTCTGTTTTTTTATAGGCTAACTTAAATTCTAAGCTTTTAAAATATTTTTATTTCTTCCCATCTTATGTTTTACTTGGGATTGAATTTGAGCTAACTGTTGCATGGATAACAGTGACTATTTATTTGTTTCTTAGTATCAGAACTGCAAAATATCATAAATTGAAAAATGCATGAAATACTAATGAAAAGATTGTAATTGAGGGCAAGAAAAAGTATTTTGGTTTTAACCAGAAGTTGAGACTGAGTCTTCTAGATGATATGTGCGTCTCAAAGAGATTAGTTTTCCGATTTAAAAAAAAATAATTTGAAGTGACAGTGATTGCCTTTAATCAGCAATTTTTTTATTAACAAGAATGTTGTTGCATATTTGAGGTGAGTAACAGAATACACAAAAACATTCTTTTTTATACTTTCATGTATATTGGATGAGATAATGTACTAAATAAAGTATTCTTTAATTTCAGATCTTTGGGAATTCTACCTCCCTTATTTATATTCCTGTATATCTTTGATGGGGTGTTTATTACTTCTACGTAAGTTTTCCATACATATATATATTAAAAATAATATTTCGTAAGGCTTTTTGGCATTCCATTGCAAGTGTCAGATACTTGCTATTTTCTGAGTGAGTATGCTGTATTCAGCCTTAGCATTGTGCAAAGCATTTGCTTTTTAAAGATTAGCATGATGAAAACATATCTCTACAACTTGCTGAAAAAACTCTGTCCTTTGATAGAATTAACTAGTTTGAAGACTCCTAGTTATTTGCATGCCTGTTTGGGTGCAGAGCCATTTTGTTGATGGGCATGCAAATTGGTCAAGATGCAAAAACATGCTTTTGAGGAAGTTGAAAAGGTCTTCTAAGGATGCGGCTGTTTTAAGATTTCAAAGTGAGACTCTTCGCACAAACTGCCATATTTCTAAGTATTTGGCATGGTCTTGTAATACCTGGGTTTTCTAAAATGTATTGCTTTAGCTGTCATTGATAAAATAACTTATATTCTTTTAAAATAGTTAACTCATTTCCAAAAATTCCTTGAAACATAATGGTGTGAAGCAGCTAATAATTCTACTGATTCATAATAATTCATATGATTCATGGTGAGTTTAAACATTCATATCCTTCCTTCAGGCCTTGGTACCTAACAATCAATCATAAAATAAATTACACACACACACACACACACACCACAGTAAAGTTGCTTAAAAAAACCTAAATGAAGCCATAAATAAATAAGTAATAAATAAATCAAATAAGAATAGGAGGGATAATATTTAAAATTGCTATTCAACCCGAATGTATGCTGGACCAGTAATAATGAAATCCTAAACAATAAAGAAAGCAATATAAATCACCTCGGACAAATGCCTATGTAGCCTTGAGCTGAAGGCCTCTAGTAAAGTGGAACCTAACATTTCACTGGGTCATTGGTTCCAATTTTGAACCACTGTTAACCATTCTTATATATTATAGAAATTATTTGGAATGTTTCTTTGTGCAGTTTAAACCCATTTATTCTGTCATCTGGAACAAGAAAGAATAGATTTTCAACCTTGTAGCAATGTTTCTTAAAATATAACCTCCAAGACTTCTCCAAGTTCTATAAAGTTAAAATTATTTGCCATATATCTATCTTCTATATATATATATATATATATATATAAAAGCAAAATACCATTCACGCATCATCACAAAATCTCCAGAACTGTAAAGCCTATAAACTTGACATTTGGCATGTTTGTTCCTCTGGTTTCTATATGCTCGCTAAGAAAGGATTTTTCAAAATGACCATCGGAGCATTAGAATTGTATATATTAGTATAAACATGCTCTGATGCTAAGGAGTTCTACTCCCCCTCCCCACCAGAAAAGAAATCTGTTGCAAATGCAAAACACAAACGGAGGAGAGGAGTTTCAGTTTTAGTTTCATAGTACCAAGCAGCTTTAGTACTGAACAGTTGAGCTAAGCCACACCCAGGCTCCTTGCTGTCTCCTTGCTCACACAGCAAATACTGTTTCAGTTTTCAAACAGCCTTCAACTTTCACACTGACAGGATGCAAGCCAGATGAATACTGATGGATGCTGGTAGGCAGAGACAGAATTTTCTTTTACTTATTTTCCTCCCAAAAAACTAAGCCTGACCATGTAGTTTCGTAGCAAAGCTCGGGTATTGAACTAGTTGAATATATTTGCAAAAATCGAAAACAATGTCTCTTCTCATTATATTTTATTTCTTTAAAAATAGAGTTTTTATGAACAATATTCACATTAATATCTATTTAATTTTGATATTTTTACATGATTCAACAGGCTTCTGTGAAAGAATCAATTTTAAAATGGTGAATTTCAATAAATATAATACATATAAACAAAAGCTTTTGGTGGTTCTCCATAGATTTTAAAAGTAGGAAAGAAAAGAAAATATTTAAGAAACACTAGCATAATTTCAGATTTTGGAAAACAGCTTATTCTCTCTCAATCCCCTCTTCTCGAGCCTAATCATTCCCGTCTCTTTCCATTTTTTAAATCATGTATATTAAGCATCAGACACCAAAATGTAACATTACAATAGAATGTATAGAAATAGAGAAATTCTGACAACACTAAAACTACAAAAAGCATGAAATAAGAAATACAGAACACACACACACACACACACACACACACACATTGAGAAACTAACATTAAATGATTTTAGTTTTCAGTGAATACATAGAAATATGGAAATTGTCTCTTGTAAGTTATCAGCTCCAGATGGACCTTACACACTACATCACAATAACAGTAACTTCTTATAATATGGTAGGATGAATAAATGGACATAAGTTTGATTTGTGCAAAATGTCAACATTTTCAGTACAAGGAAAAGAAGAACACTTTACATATCTCTGCAAAATGAACATGGAAGAATTATATGTTTGATAGAGTTAATTTGTCCAGGTCCATCATCTGGCAAAAATTGAAGAAAATAAAATTTAAAAACCTTCAAAGGGCAGACTTGATGCATAGCCAGGTCTTTTTCAGTTTTATATGTTTCTATATATTTCTGAGTTTTCAGGTATGAGTTGTTTAAAATCTCCAAGATTTTTTATATTATGTCTTTGAGAGGTATATTATATATACCTTTATATTATATCTTATTTAATTCAAATATTTTTATTCAAATAAAACTTTCAAATACAAATGCAAAAGTTTAATTTTATTCTTTCAAACACAGATTTTTTTTAAAAGTGCATAAAAATTAACCACATATTATCTCCCGCAGTTGAATACTGATTAATATAACAGTATTTTTGTGAGCCACTTTTTAATTAAAAATCCAGGGAGTTGACCTGATATATAACAACTGACAAAACTACTATATTGCAAACACTCTGGCAAATTTAAAATGGATCCTTCCATTTTCAAGAGGATTAAAAGTTTCAATAAAAAAATGAAACTTGTTGTGTATTTAAGATGCTAACTCAACTTTTTCAAGAAGATCTGAAGTATTTAGCTTGTTTTTTTTTAAAAAACTTCTTGATAAGGATATTGTAATTTTGGATAATGAATCAAAGATGATAGATAATATGTGTGTTCGTCTACAGTTTGTACTCCAGTAGGACTTTCCCGTATGTTCACAGTAATGGGACAATTGCTTGTAAAGCCAACAGTAAGTATTGTTCATAGTAAATTATTATCTAAAAGATGATCAGTAGTCCCCAACCTTTTTGGTTCCAACAGTAGCAGTGGACGGGTGTGGGGCTGGGAAGAGGATGGTTTTGAATGTGCAGTCTAGCTCCTGGGCACAAATGAAGCTTTGCACGCTTGCCCACCACTTACTTGTGTGACCCAGTTTAGGCAACATACAAAGTGAAATTGCAGATATTACAGCAAAGTGTTTTTTTTTTTTAAATTCCTTCCTGTTTAGTTGGATTATTTCAGCTTTGAATGAGTATTTTTAAAGATGGAAGCTTGAAACTTTACACAAATGATCTTATATATACACCC
Organism: Laticauda colubrina; assembly: GCA_015471245.1. Lineage (NCBI taxonomy): Eukaryota > Metazoa > Chordata > Lepidosauria > Squamata > Elapidae > Laticauda > Laticauda colubrina. The sequence continues at coordinate 5,205,348 of BLBF01000048.1, forward strand.
AGTTTTTTTTCTCTCTTATAATAAATTGTCTGCAATCTCCAGATATTTTATATGATATGTTATCTGTATATCATAGATTCTTGAAGACTTGGATGAGCAGATATATATTATTACTCTAGAAGAAGAAGCTATAATGAGAAGGTTAAATGGTAAATATGTTTAATACAGCCTGGCTTTTATATTATTGCATTTAGGTATGATGAGAATTGTGTTCCAACATTTGCAGAGGAAGCTAGTTTCAGAAATCCTGAACTCCATAAAGTTTGGTATACATTTGGAGCCAGTTTGGTATGCTGATGAAGGTGCTGGCCTAAAAATTAGGAGAATATGAGATCTCATCCCACGTTAGCCATGAAAGCCCGCTGGGTGACCTTGCCCTCCCCTCCCTCTCCCTCTCCCTCTCCCTCTCCCTCTCTCTCTCTCTCTCTCTCTCTCTCTCCCCAACTCACCTCACTGTTCTTGTAAGGAAAATAGGAGGAAGATGTCTTGGATTATGTTGGCTATCTTGAGTTATTTATAAAGTAAAAAATGTGGGATAAAAAATATCCCAGGTAAATAAATAAATAAATAAGAAAAAATATTTTCAACATGCGTGTAATGACTGATTGTGGTCCAGGAGCATTGTATTATGTCAGTTCCTTTATAATATATCAGTTATAAACTAATATAAAATGAATAGCAAATTAACATGAAAAAAATTGGTTGTACAAAAATTATAAGTAATGCTAGTTATATGTTATCTTTTACTCGGACTTTTTGCAAATCTTAAAATAAATAAAATAAAGTAATATTGAATCATAACCAATTGTGAAAATATTTACTCTAACTTGCTTAAATGCAGTCAAATCATTTGATTTAAGTAGCTAAAAACAGAATTCTACAAATGGTAAAAAAAGTATTAATTTTTCATGCATTTTGACATTTGATCCCCTGGTAAAGTTTAAAATTATTCTGTGGCAACTTTTGGAGGTGCTCTGGAACCAAAGTCTATGCAGAATGATACCATAGGGCATAATATCTTTTGTTTATATGTCCTGAGAATTAAAAAAAAATTATAAGATCAAACTGAAAACATATCACAAATGTTAAATCATACTTTGGCAGAAAACCAGATTTTCCTATAAATAAAGGATTGCAGTACCCCCTTGAGAAGAAGAAATGTTGGACGTAATTTTAACAGTTTTCTAGCCGATAAATTAGAATCCAGTCTCACTCAGTATTGTTTTAATAGGAATCAAACTGCAGAATCTTAAAATACAATTAATTATATGTTTTAAAATTCTCATTTTTTAAACATAGTGTAAGGAATTAGGAAAGTACATACTTTTGAACTTCAAATTTCATATAATTTTATTAGCACAGGAAGTTTGGGGAAGAAAAATGATCCCTGCAGTGGTTAGTCTGCATAAATTGTTTTGTTATTAAAGAAATCGGAGAGAAAATGTGTTTCTTCTGTATTGTATTTCAATACCCACGTCATTTGTGCACAAAAAGAAAAAAGCTCAAACTTTCTTTATATTAAAAAGGAAAAGTTGCTTTTAGCTATTAGTTTTCCTGAATCCCAGGAGATGGGTGGAGCAGGATCAAAAATTCTTATTTGATCAAAGTTATTAGCTCTGAAGGTATTCTAACCTATGTAAGAAAGATGAAAGGTGTTGTTTTTATTGCACACTAGTAACAGTGTAATTTTGAACTAATTGGAGTTGAACTGCCAATCACCTACAGAGAATGCAAATAGATACTCCTACAATTTCCTTTGAGGTACTGAAATATTATGTTGGGACTGAAGGAAAAACAACATAATACTGTTAAATTGACCTTAAATGAGCTGCTTTGTGGTTTTCTTGGAGAATCCCTTCTAATTTTTCACGACTAGTCTGAACAAGTTCTGTCTACCAGCTTGATTTATTGGCCAGACAATGCAGTCATTAAACTTTTGAGCTTGTTTGAAATAAAGTTGAGAGCCCATGATGCTTTGAATAGCTTCCATTCAGTAGTTTGCTCCATCTTCCAGAGATGTGATTTGATTGCTCTAAAATGTTGCTTCATTCCTTGGAACTTTACCAGGATTAGTTTTATGCTGCTATCATTTTGGGGGATGTGTGTGTGTAAGGGTTATCATTTTTTTAAAGTTAGGATGAATCTTAAGAATCTGATGCATTTCTCATATAAGTGGTGAATATGTAAATTTAAGGCAGAGGCTCACAGTTGAGCATCCAGATATTTAATATATAAAATAATTAATTTAGTTATGATAGCGAAAAGTGAATTTTGTTTAGGTTTGTTTGAGATTTCAAGGAAATAAGGGTTTTTAAATCAAAATTCAATTAATTACAAAAAATACCGAGCCACTCCTTCTGGTAATTTAGAAATGGCTATTAGAGGGTGTGGCCCAGTTTTTTTTTTTTTTTAGTTAAATGAATTTTGCTTATTTGTCTCCACACATCAGAACCACTTATTTTATTTAGCCCATAATTTTGTTTCATTTAAGAAATTGTATTGTAATAGGAGTGAAAACTGTCATTAGAGCACAAGATTTATAATTTACAGGGATATTTTTGTTATGTTAATCTATTTTTCTGCTTCTAGTTAGCAAAATGGTTTTGCACTATTGATGGAATATTTTAATAGAGGCATTTTTGTTTTGGCACAGGAGGATTTTCCGCAGTAGAATATAATACAGAACAACTTGAGCAGGAGTTGAATAATGTGAAGAGCATGAAAACAAAATTAGGTAATTGCCTCATATTTTTGTGGGGGGGGAGGTTTGGTGTCTACTGTGCTTTAGTTTGAAGTAAATGTCTTATTTTTGAAAATATCAGAAAAAAATCTGCTGTTCTTACAAAAAATACTTAAGCATATATTTGGGGTGGGGTGGTGTCCTTTTAGTGTAATACTTAGACATTCCAGAATGTCAGCCCTTCAGGTGGACCAGATCTGGAAACAGATTCCACAAGAAGACTAGAACTTTGCTACATTAACAAATCTTGCAAATCTGTCTCCTCTTCTTATACCTGAGAAAATCAGGTATATTTTTTCCTATAATGATCCACTGGATTTCTTTGCCAGAGATGGACTGGATTCCTTCTCCATTGTTCTTTACACCAGTATATTATTCTTATTTTGAGTACTGTTTCCATATTTCTTTTTTAAATTGGCATAATTTCTAACAGTAATAAGGAAAGGTAAAGGAATCCCTGCAGATTTTATTCCGCTAATCATTTCTGACTATAGAGGGGTGTGCTCATCTTCGTTTGAAGGCCATTGAGCCAGTGTTGTCTGAAGACGTGTAGTCAGCATGATATCACGGAGAGCTGTTACCTTCCCACTGAAGTGATACTTATTTCTCTACTTGCATTTGTATGTTTTTGAGGCTTGAGTGGTAGCACCACCAGCAGGTAGAGGCATGGGGGGATGGTGGAGGCAGGCGATCCCGACACCCCATGTGTGTACTTGTTTGGCATGACCAAGGGCAAGCCAAGAGAGGATGGGATGGAATGAGCAGTGCGTTGGGATCGCCTCTTCTCCACCTGGATCTGCTGCATACTTTTTGCCCAGAGAGAGACGAACCTTTGCTTGCAAAAGGGATGCTTTGAAACAGACCTAATCGCTTCTTTTCAAACCATCCCCTTTGCAAGCACATGAAGCTTTGAATCTCTGTCATTTCTCTGTCCAGGCGAAAAGTGTTTGATTGAGTGAAAGAGGAACAAAGGACCAAGCAAAAGCAGTGGGTGCCTTCGCCTTCTTTGCCCCCACTTCCCCACCTGGGCTTTGCTTCCCCCCACCTCCCTCAAATTCTTGACAGGCATCAGGAGTGGAATGGGGCAGGAAGGAGACCAAAGTAATTGGGAAATGAGGGCAACCCACAGTTGCTCATAGATTGATAAACTCAAGTGGGAAGGGGTGAGTTAATTGTGGTGTCCTGCCCCACTGCTGGTGAGCCAACACCAGGGAAATCTTGACACTTGCCCAGAATGCTGGGGAGAGGAGTAAAAGGGCACCACAACAAAGATTTAGGGTGTCGGGCAAGAGGGGCAGATGGGGATAATCCATCCCAGCACTCACTGTTTCTTTTTTTAAGGGGGTGCTTCAGGAGAGATAATAACTGCTCAATAAACCGGTTGAATGTGTAGAATGTGTAAATGGGGAGTGGAGCTTTTCCCGAGTCTTCTGTCGATGCTGCTGCACAAGCCTCCCACAAGCCTCCCGTGAGTCAGGCAGCCATGCAGCACGTCTGGATTGCCTGTCTTCTTTTCCCCCATCTCTGCCTCCACGTTTGGAATGAACGGTATTTGCACTGTGCCAAGGAGGCCGAGGCATGTTGAGAGCTTGGCCCGTTGCAGTTGTGGGCAAGCAGACAGTGGGATGAAAAGAACAGGGCCAGCAGTAGCTGTGCTCCCACTCCCGTCGGCCCCCGCTCTTGTCACCTCCTGCATTTAAAAAAGAAAAAAATTTTGTTTCCCCAAAAATAAGCCCAATAAAAACCAATAAAAATTTATTTAAAAAATAAAATAAAATGAGCCTAAATGCTTATTTTCAAGCCCAAAAGAAAACAAGACCAAGTCTTATTTTGGGGGAAACACTGGTATTATTAAATTCATTTGATACTTATCTCGTGATTTGAGGTGATTCAGTTTTTAGCTGATTTTGTAAGGAAACATTTTTATGAAAAGATAGATTAAAAAATAAATACCGTTGGGATATTAGCTTTGTTTATACTGTCCATGGAGATTCTCAGTCATTTAGGTCATGGTTGTCTCCAGGGTGTTTTTTCAAGAGGCAACTGGACTTTCTGATTTTTCTTTGAAGACGTTTTGCTTCTCATCCATTTCATTCCCCAACATCCAGTCAGAGCTGAAAAAGCTTCTTGGATGAAAAGTGAAAACGTAAAAGAAAAACCAAAAACTCCAGTTGCCTCTTGAAAAAGCACCTAGGGGACTTTCTTCATACTGCCTTTCTGCTATTACTTACCTCCATTTGTAAATAAAATAATTTAAATCAGATTAGAATAAATTCAATTTCTTGCTGAAGTATCCCATTTTTGATCCCAGTCCAGGGGACCAGATCTTTGAAAGCTGTTAAAGTATTCACATTTTAAAAAAAATGGTGGAACTTTACTAGTGGAACCCTATTCCACTAATAAAAACTTTATTTAGAAAAAGAACCTTACTCCCCTTCAGGGAGCAGATTCTTTCAGAATGATTTATTTAAGCCTTTACTACAGTGTTTTTCAATCTTGGCAACTTTAAGACATGTGATTTTCAAATCCCAGGATTTCCTAATCAGCATGACTGGGGGATTTTGGGAGTCGAAGTCCACACGTCTTAAAATCACCAAGGTTGAGAAACACGGCTTTACTACTTACGCTGGGGAGAGGGAAGACTGTAGCATGTAGAGGATCAGATGCTTGCAGGATAGGATGTTTGAGCCGAAAGTACATAAGTAGGCTAATTTGCTTTTGAAGTTTTAGTGGTCCATCTCACAGAATGCTTGGACTGCTTTTGGTTGTTTGGCTAAGATTATGGCTACAGAGCTTCTAATTTTAAAAGGATTGTATGCAGTTGTCTCAAGCCACCATAACATTTTCTTCTGTTTAAAGAGCGACGGAAAAAGGCTTCTGCCTGGGAAAGGAACCTTGTGTATCCAGCTGTAATGATACTACTGCTAATAGAAACGGTAAGCTCTAATTTCTTTACATTGCTTAAGACCCACCTGGCCTCTTGAAGATAGTAATTTATTCCAGGCACGTGTCTGAATTGAGTCTCATTTAAAAAAAAAAAGGAATTGCAGTTTGTCTCTTTTACGGTTTTTGTTAAATCTCAGAAGTATTCAAGCCAATTGCACCAAAATGGAGCAAAAGGTTTTTGCACAAAACTGCACCCATGCTTGGTTTTTTTGCTTCTTCTTTTTCAGGCAATCTCAGTGCTCTTAGTGGCTTGCAATATTCTTTGTCTCTTGGTGGATGAAACCGCAATGCCAAAGGGATCAAGGGTAAAGTCTTTTCCTTTTGCATTATCACTAATGGCAAGTTTGATCACACAATCTAGTTTGCTATACATTTCCCCAAAGAAATTTAGTTTGGGTGAGGAGAAGATACAGATTTGCACCCTGAAAACCTTTAAAGGGACATGTGAATGCTATTTTGGTGTTGTGGTCAAACTTAGACTGGAAACCAGGAAACTGTGAGATCTAATCCATCTTTAGGGACAGAAGTCACTTGGGCCACTCTAAGCCATTCCCTCTCTCTCAGCCTTGGGAAACAGGCAGTGACAAAACATTCTGTCAATCTTTGCAAAGAAGATTGCATGGACTTGCCAGGCCGTTGCCAGTGTCAAGATTGATGAAAATGAACAAACACAACAAAAACAGAATATAATTAGTTACCTGTCTGTGGAGATTCTCAGCCATTCAGGTCATAGTCGTCCCAAAAGTGCTTTTTCAGGAGGCAACTGGACTTTCTGGTTTTTCTTTGAAGATGCTTTGCTTCTCATCCAAGAAGCTTCTTCAGAAAGTCCAGTTGCCTCTTGAAAAAGCACCTTTGGGACTTAATTAGCTACTAAAATCCTGCCAAAAAGCATTTGTGGCAGGATTCTAGTATCTAATTAGGCAACCACTTTTAAAATTTCTCTTTACAGGATTTTTAACCACCCAATTATTTGAATTTTTGTATTTGATTTGAATTGCCCCAAAACAGTATTCTGATGTTGCTCTTAACCCTGGTTTGCAGTGATGATTATTGCCTCAATATTAGCTAATAAAAAAACATACAAATGATATATAATTGAATTGTCCGAGGTCATTCAGTCTTTTAAAAAATAAGTAAAAGAATGGCATCCTCTGTCTAATACCTTTTTTTAAAAAATTCTTGCAGGGGCCTGGCATAGGAAGTGCCTCTCTGTCCACATTTGGTTTCGTGGGAGCAGCACTTGAGATCATTTTGATTTTGTATCCTTTCTTTCATGAGGCGTGCTTGTCTGTTAACAAGTATTCTGTCTAATTTTCTGGGAGGCTGCTAATTTACTAAGATGCCTGCTTAGTACAGAGAAAACAATAGGCCAGCTATTCCCAGGCACTCAAAGTGGATGTTCTTTCTCTCTTCTCCCTCCTCCTGCATACTTTGCCAGGCTTAAAAGACCTTTAGGACTCTGCAACTTGCATTCTTTAGGAACTCTTTTTTTTTTCTTTAATTCTCACAGCTATCTTATGGTTTCCTCTGTTGTTGGCTTTTATAGCCTACGTATTTTTGGAGATTTTACCCCCAGGAAGGATGACACAACTATGACAAAGGTGGGTGAAAAAGCCTGAGATCCCATTTTCTTCTCCCTCTTTTAACATTTTATTCTACCAAAGCAAACCTGGTTCTATTAGAGAGTAATTGCATTCTGAACAGCAATTAGTTGTTTAAACGTTGGTCAATAAACTTTTTGCTAATTTTGGGTAGCTCAGAATTGGTTGGAAAAGGCCTGAAACTGCAGTGTTAGGTAGCCATAGAAAATCTGATGAGTCATTCTCCCACGCCCTTTTTTTCAGTGTGAGTATATGAGACACTCTCTTTTGCTTACTACAAATAATATCAGTAAGATTCCTTTAATTTGAATGAATTAAGTGATTCTATTCAGCAATTCTCAGTCTGAGACGGCTTTGACTTTCAGGAACTTACACAATTTAACCAACAGTTGCATACATGTTAAAAAGAGAGATCTTAAAGGTAGCTTTTCATAAATAGGGGAACATTACAAAGAAGATGAATAGGAGCCAATTTCTTTTCCTTTTATTTTTTTTTCTGTTTAAAAAACGCATTCGAAGTTGGGGGGAGGGTGAGATTTGCTTTAATCTTTCCAGGAATTCTCAGAAATGGGAAAGTAAACAACCATACAGAAGGTCCTTGATTAAACCAGTTGAGCAGTGCCATTATGTTTGCTTAGCCCTTTTATAATACAGCATTTTGAACAAGAGAAATGGTAAGCCACATATCCTTCAGATTTTTCAACCTCTTTCTATTTAGAACTCCTCTTGAATAGAGACCTCAGCATTTTCTGATTCTTCGAAAGAATAATGCTATATCAGCTCCTGTTTGTTTATTATAATTCTTTACATCCTTTAAGGCAACACATTCTTTTACTAACCTCAAGGTTGCACTTTGGAAAACAAGAGCAATTGGCAAATTACTGCCTAGCTATAGCAAGGATCTGCGTCACTTCCTTATTCTCCATCATTATATTAATATAATGTTCCTTGTATAAGCACCTGCACGAACTCAAATTTGGGACAGGTAAGGGCAGCTGTACATTAAGTTTTGAAGACTGGAGCCCTAAGGTTCAATCATTATCTGTGAACATTATTAATTTACTCTCGCCTGCTTAGTTTTGAACATGCAAGTGAATGGTTTCTGGAGTGATGTTTGTATGTTAGACGTTGTGCTTGCAGGCAGGAAGTATCTTGTAGCTTGATTATAGTGCCTTGTTTGGCATATTTTAGGTTTTATCCCCTGATTTTCATTTGCTCAGAATTTATTTTGAATCTGCTTAAACATTTTAAAGACAATCCTAAGATCTTGCACGATAACCAATAAGCAATTTGAGGAATATATATTAATGTAAGTAGCAAAATTTCAGTTCAATTTCTAAAGATTTAGAAATTGCCTGTCTGCAGAATGAATATAGCTTATATTTAATAATATAAGCTTATACTTAAAATAGCAAAAAAACTTTAAAAATCCTGTTAAGTGTTTTGACAATCTACACTACAACCAGTCTATCCAGGGCACCACAAATACCCCAAGACCTGGGAGAATAGATAGGTTTTTTTTTATTTTTTTAAAAAAAAACACCTTTGAAACTTCATCAGGGTTGGAGCTAAGTGGCTGCTGTCTGAAAGAACATAATTCCAGAAGGCAAGTGCTATGATAGAGAAGCAAACTTCTTGGATCTTTATAGACCTTGATGTTTAATCAAATGTATCCAGAAGGTGCCTTCTGCCTGCTCTTCTCTCATGGACAGAAATCATGGAGATGAGGAGATCTCTCAAACGACCTTATGCCACATAGGGCTTTATAGCTGATACCCTGATACTTATTACCAAACCCATGAAGCAGTCAACTCATGTCACACAGGGAATATCAAGGCATGCCCATCATTTTTATGCTGCTGCAATTTGCAAGGTCTTTACGGGCAGCTCCATATAGATTGGACATTATAATAATGTGAGGTGAGGTGACTAGGACGTAAGCAACCATTTAAAGCGTTTCTCCATTGGGGAATAGATAGAACTGGTGCCCCATATGAAGGTGTGAAAATACTTTCCTGGTCACAACTGGCACTGGCTCTTTCACTGTAAGTCCAATATTATCTGTCTCATCCCACTGGGGTTGGCTCACCCCATCTGTGATAGCAGAGGAGGCCTGCAGTGGAAACCATCAGCCAGGGAATTCTGGCTGGCAGGGTCCAGGAAAAGGGCCTTCTCTGCTGTTGCACCTGCCCTCTGGAACATTCCCCCCCCCCATGTCCACAACAACCATCTTGACCTTTCATAAGAACCTAAACTCCTGGCTCTGCCAGTGGGCTTGGGGCTCCAAAGGAGGGGCTTCATGTTGAAGATGATTGATAGGTTAATAACAAATCCCACCTCCCTCATGTTAACCCTACTCTCTCCTTCCCCATTATTTAGGTATTGTGTGTGTGTGTGTGTGTGTGTGTGTGTGTGTGTATGTATGTATATATATATATATGTTTTCTTAGGTTTTCGCGGGTACTTACATGTGTGCTGTTTAGCTTCCTTCAGGTATTATCCCACGTCATTGTAGTTCTGTTAAAGTTGTAGCAACGTTTCAGCAGAATCTCATCTGCCATCTTCAGGCTTCTGTATGGATATGGGTCTTACAGCTCCTGGACTTGGACACCAATCAATCAAACTCCAAGTCCAATGAAACAGGTCCAGGCTCCCAACCAATCAGAATGGACCAGCCTCAAATTTAAAACCAGGAGCTGTAAGACCCATATCCATACAGAAGCCTGAAGATGGCAGATGAGATTCTGCTGAAACGTTGCTACAACTTTAACAGAACTACAATGACGTGGGATAATACCCGAAGGAAGCTAAACAGCGCACACACACACACACACACACACACATCACACACACACACACACACACACACACACACACACACACATATATATATATATATATGCTATTCAGCTTCCTTTGGGTATTATCTCACGTCATTGTAGTGCTTTTAAAGTTGTAGCAACGTTTCAGCAGAATCTCATCTGCCATCATCAGGCTTTTGTATTGAGTTTGTATGTGGGTCAGGCTATCACAGCCGTTGGTTTTAAATTTGAGGCTAGCCTATTGCTGTGCCAGGATGTTTTTTTCTACATCTTGATTGGTTGGGAGTCTTGGTCTGTGTTTATTGGACTTGGAGTTTGTTTGATTGCTGTTTCTGGTTTCTTCTGTCTGTTTTGTAGCTTTGATTGGCTGGCAACACTCTGTTCCTGGATTGGAGGCTTATAGTGCAGCTTGGCTTCGCGTGAAAGGATGGCTATTATCTGTTAGGAAGCTAGGTTTCATCTGGGTGCCTGGTGGGGTGTGTTTGAGCTGGAGGTATCAGAGGGAGTCTGTTTGTGCCCAGGTGTTTGCCTGGCTTGTGGTGTGGAGATCTTTCTGTTTGAGAGTGTAGGCTTCCAAATGATTGACAGTCTGGTGGAATCATCTCTTCTATTCTTGCTTTCAGGTATTTTTTCAATCTCTATGGCTTCTCTGATGATTATGTGGCTGGGGTTTTCTATAGTGGCTAGGGTTTTGGTGCCATTGAAGTTGATTTTATGACCTGTGGCTTTCATGTGTTGGACTAGTGAGGAGGTGTGTTCCAGCTGTATGTGGTGGGGCAGGCAGTGCAAGGGATTTCGTATACTCCTTGGTTTGTTTTGGATGGCTGTCAAGGCTTCTTTTACCCAAGTGCCTATAAAAGAAGCCTTGACAGCTATCCAAAACAAATACAGCCCCCCCCCAAGTACATCCTAGATCTTACCAACCACTGCCTATCCAATACATACTTCACCTACAATGGACAAAAATGCAAACAAATAGAAGGAGCACCCATCGGATCACCCCTCTCGCCTGTCATCACAAACCTCTACATGGAACACTTTGAAACACAAGCTCTAGAAAAATATGATCACAAACCCAAACTCTGGCTCAGATACGTAGATGACACCTTCATAATCTGGCCACATGGGAAAGAAAAACTGAACAACTTCCTCACACACCTCAACAGCCGACACCCCAAAATACAATTCACCATGGAAACAGAAGCCAACAATCAACTTCTCTTCCTAGATGTCTTAGTATACAAAAAATCCAATGGCTCCCTAGGACACACCATCTATCAGAAGAAAACACATACAAACCACTATCTACATGCACTCTCACACCACCACCCAGCACAGATCATCCGTAGCCGAGACACTCATCTCCAGAACAAAATGCTTAGCCGACGAACAACACTTAAAAACCGAACTACACACTCTCACTAATGTACTTACAGTCAATGGATTCAAAAAAAGAAGATTACCCACCTAATCCCAAAAGAAACCCCAACCAAAATCCAAGACAGAGAACAAGAGAATGGCAAAGCCCTCCTCCCATGTATAAAAGGCACTAGACAAAATCAGCAAGATCCTCCAAAAACACAACATTTAAACAGCATTCTGCACAAACAGAAAAATATCCACCATCCTAAGAAACCCTAAAGACAAAATTGAGTTAGAAAACCAAGGTGTATACGAAATCCCTTGCACTTGCCTGCCCCACCACATACATCAGACAAACCAACAGAAGAATAAGTGCACGCATTGAAGAACACAAAAACTCAATCAAAAAAGAACTGACCTCTTCCCTGGTCCAACACCTCAAAGCCACAGCACATGAAATTGACTTTAAAAATGCCAGAACTATCTCCAAAACTGAACACTTCAACAACAGAATAATCAGAGAAGCCATAGAGATAGAAAAACGCCCACACAGCATGAAGGTCAGTTCTTCTTTTTTGATTGAGTTCTTGTGTTCTTCAAAGCGTGCACTTATTCTTCTGTTAATTTGTCCAATGTATGTGGTGGGACAGGCAGTGCAAGGGATTTCGTATACTCCCTTGCACTGCCAGTCCCACCACATACATCGAACAAACTAACAGAAGAATAAGTGCACGCATTGAAGAACACAAGAACTCAATCAAAAAAGAAGAACTGACCTCTTCCCTGGTCCAACACCTCAAAGCCACAGGACATGAGATTGACTTTAAAAATACCAGAACTATCGCCAAAACTGAACACTTCAACAACAGAATAATCAGAGAAGCCATAGAGATAGAAAAGCGCCCACACAGCATGAATAAACGAGATGATACCTCCCGCCTACCAACCATTTGGAAACCCGCCCTCATTAATAAACGAGTACCTAACATGAAGAATGACACCAGACCCACACCCATGAGTGCCACACAAGATGCTACCACCACACTTCCACGTAGAAAAAAGACTCACACAGAAGATGAGACAGGACCATGGACTAGAAGCAGCTGCACCACTACCCGCTTCAAACCCCTCTGACCCATACAAGAAGCGAACTGACACCCACCATGAAGATGTGGCACAACCACGAACGCGAAGCCAAACAACAGGATCACAGCTCACCAGCTCAAATCCCCCAGCAACTCAGACTAACCTGAGCACAACAAGCCCCCACCTGAACAGAACACACCTCCAGCCAATCGTAACACAGGCAACCCCCCTACCAATCAGAACACAGCCAAACCCCCAACCAATGAGAACACACCTCCAGCCAATCAGAACACAGCCAAGCCCCCACCCAATCAAGTCACACCCCCACTAGCAGTTAAAAGGAAGAAGCAGCTGCAAGCTCACATTACTCTGAGAAGCACAGAGCCGAAGAAACAAGCCTGAAGATGATGAATGAGACTTCATCAAAACGTTGCCTAGATACTTCCAATTTTACGCGGGAGAAAACCCAAATAACCAAAGATCCACATGCAAATACCCACGAAAACCTCAGAATATATATATATGTGTGTGTGTATGTGTGTGTGTGTGTAGTATTTTATTTAGATAATTTCATCTTTTAATATTGTAAGCCACCCAGAGTTACCTTGTTGTAAGTTGAACTGCCAATAAATTTGATAAATAAAATAACATCAAAAGTGATCCTGTTACGAATTTTTAGAAAAATTGATATACCTAGGTTTACAATATTACTAGCAGAATGCTGCATAAGCCTGAGAATGGTGGGCAGAATGAGATGTATTGCTTTATATGCTCTAGTTAAACATTGCAATTGTTATTTGGCAATTAGGAACTTCATTTGTTTTAACTGAAGTAATATCTTTTTTGTCCCGACAGATAATTGGGAATTGTGTATCTATTTTAGTCCTCAGTTCAGCATTGCCAGTTATGTCAAGAACACTGGGTAAGTTTAAAACCAGTCTTTTCACAGAATCTTAAACAAATTTAGATACTCCTTTTAAAGAAAGTTCAGCTACACTTTTGGAAAACAGAACACTAATAATGAAGAGTGTACTTAATTATGCAATTATGTTGTAGTTTGCAAAAAAAAAAGGTTTCAAACTCAGTAATTTAAGTATATGAATCTATCACCATGGAATTACAGATATATGGACAGTGAAGTTTAAATTTTCTAATCTTGGTCTTGATAAGTCTGTTGAACTAATGGCAAGTTATTTTGGCTTTGTGGTTAGGGTATTAAAATATGAGTGGATAAGCCTGAATGTTAGTTCTGATTTGTGGAACACGATGCCCAAATGGTTAAGCTGATTTTGACACCCAAATGCTGTATTATAGGATGAGCTCTTGTTATTCACCCCTGCTCCTGCCAATTTAGTAGTTTAAAAGCAGGAAAATGTGAGTAGATAAACAGGTAGCACTTTGGCAGGAAGGTTACTATGTTCTGTAGTTTCATGTTGGCCACATGATGACGGAAACATCTCTCAGACAATGCAGGCTTCCTTGGCTGAGAATCAGAGAGGAGCATTGCCTCTTTGAGTGGGTCACACAATCTGACAGATAAAATTTTCAAAACCTTTTAGTTCTCTCTTAGGCATGGTAGTCATTTGTGTATGTATGACTTCAGGCCATGGAGAATAAGCATTATTGTTACATCTGAATTTGTTTCCTGTCAAGGTTTTATGAAAGTTGTTATCTTGTGAAATGTTAGCTGTATTGCTGTCTCCCTTGAAATCCTACAGATTAATGGAAGTCTTGTTAAGTTTTTAGTAAAATTTGTTTTACATTTTTTTGTGCCGAACAAAATATCAACAATAAAGTAGGAAGTAAAAGCAGCAGAAAACAGCAATTGGAAAATAGTGAAGTTTTTGTGCTATAGTTGGAACTAGCAGACAAGAGAAGACAAAAATTTCATTTCTATACCCCCTAATCCACCATAGAGAAAAAAACATCTGAGATGGATTTAGTCTACTTCTGGAAAATTCTTTGCTTCTGGAGCTCTCAGCTATTCCTTCTTTACTTCTTCTTTTTAATCATTTTTGTATTCTTCTCTTCATTGTTTTACATCTTTGGCCACTGGATGAAACAGAAGGAAATCTTGCCTTACATTGATGTCCATTTCTCAAATATTACCCTTTTTGCAAGTAAACTTCAAACCTAGGCTGATATCCAATACATTAAAATACTTACTCTTGTTGCTGATTTCTGTCCAATTTGGACTAACCATTCCAAGAGCTATCAGATTTTTATCTCAAGAGAACCAAGATCTGGGCTGATTAGTTATCTCCTCACATACCCCTAGCAAGCTTCTGTTGGCTATTGTTGCCAGGTGAATAAAAAATTACATAGCCACAGCTGCAAAGCCTGTACCTTGCTGCTCTGATAGCAGCGCAGAAATCACAGTTGCCTTTTTACAAATGCTTATTGGATGTCATGCACGTGGTGGTGTCTTGGTCCTCAGTCTCTTCCTTGGTGAGGTATTAAAAAGCTTAACATGTTAAAAGCTTTGTTTTCCAGATGTGTCTTTAAGCAAAATAGTGCCTTCTTCATACGTCTGTTCCCACCCTATAGAGGACTGCTGCGATAAGCGCTAGCTAAAGATATTCTGTATGTATTGTAGGAAAAGAAACATTGGATTTACTGTGAAATGAGTGCCTGAATATTCCCTGTCTTAGCAAAGAAGAAGGTTTTTTTGTTTTTGGACAGAGAATCATCTCTATAGTGTCTTTCATATCTGCATCTCTTCTCAGTCCTTGAACTAGTGGAAAGGCTGCTCTCTTGCGCCACTTAGGGATTGCAAAAGAAAATTATCGGTCCTGCCTGTCAGAGGAATGTAAAGAGCAATTTCTGACCCTTCCTTCCTTCCTTCCTTCCTTCCTTCCTTCCTTCCTTCCTTCCTCCCTCCCTCCCTCCCTCCCTCCCTCCCTCCCTCCTTTCTTCTCACTGCTAATTCATTTATAAACCTAGATAAAGATTCAGCTCTTCTACTGTTGATCAAGTGGAAAAGGCTGATGAAGTTGAATCTGTATTGTAAATCCATTTCACTTGGTGGCTTATGTGGAGACTTAAAATGCTTGGAAGGTCTTGTATGCAGAATGCCACAGAACTATGCAACATTCCTAAAACTTGTCTCTGTTAAAACAGCTTTTGGATATTGGTTCTCCCCCCTAATTTAGTAGACAATATCTTTGAAGTGCTAAATAGTGTTGAAAAGGAAAATGAGAAAGTATAAATATCTGAAGTCTAAATTTGCTTTATCAAATTTTATGTGAAGAGTTATATGCAATGTATTAGATTGTTTTAAAATTCCCAAATATCTGTACAAACTTTATGAATATATTCTCCCCTCACCTTTTATTAGGCATCACCAGGTTTGATCTCCTTGGGGACTTTGGAAGGTTTAACTGGTTAGGAAACTTCTACATAGTATTGTCCTACAATCTTCTTTTTGCTATCATGACAACCCTGTGCCTGGTGAGAAAGTTCACCTCTGCAGTTAGAGAAGAACTCCTCAAAGCATTAGGTAACCCACTTTCTCTTCCTTTTATGATAGTACTTTTTTTACATTTATACACTTGAAATTGTGCTGGAGGTTAGTGATATGGTTATGCTAGGGAGAATTATTAATTATTATGTGATTTTCTGTTCCCTGTATGAAGCTTCATTTCATAACTGTTTACTGTCTACTTGATAGGGAAATTCGAGTGTGTGTGCATGCATACACTTGAACATGCACTGGTATATACACACACACACACACACAATTTCTTTCTCTTTACTTTTCAAAAACAAGTGATGTTTCTGTTAACCTTTATATCCTTCTTTCCATCAGGAAGAAACTGCTCAAAGCAGATAGTAATAAAATACTAAATAATAAAAATACAAGCAAGATAAACCACATCAATAAAACTAGTAAATATAGTAAATTGATTGTAGTATGTACTGTTCATAGCCTTATAATATTGAAAGTCTTGGTTAATTAAGCTTTAGCCCCACAGTTCTAATGAAATTCGATGTCAGTTTGTTCCACCATTGACTCTGATATTGAGATTGAAGAATAAACTGAAGATAATAAATGTATCCTCAGACCCATTTACAGTTTAAGAATCCAGAATCTTCTGTGAGGAAGTTGGGGTATTTCTTCACTTTATCTTGGAGACAGGCTGTTCTACAATGCAGGAGCAACCTCACAGAAGGCTCTTTTCCTAGACCCCTCCAATCGGTTATTATCAGTTGAAGCAGATAAGAGTGTCCTCCATCTGACTGATATTTTGTGATTACCAATGTCAGCACTCAGCTTTAGGGTTTACAGTGTCACATTTTAGACCAATTGTCAACTCTGAGGATTCTGCCAGCTAGTGGAATGTCACCCTACCCCCATATCAATCAATCGTCATCTAAATACATGCTGCCTGACTCCAAGTGATATCAGGTGCTTCAGCAAAACCATTGTCTTCCCTTGACCATTCAGAACAAAGCTCATTGTCTTGAAACTGGGTCATACCCAAATAACAAGCTAAAAAGGGAGATGTTACAGGCCATCCCAATACTGTCTTGTCAACCTTTAGGCCTGGATCATTATCATGGCCCAGCTATTTCTTGCTGTGTCTCTGCATACTGGTTAGCCACATTGATGCCTTATGAGATCTTAGATCATACACTTTTTGTGAGAAATTAATTTAGTCCAAGTATGGTGAAATTTGTAACCAAACTCCTATTCAACTGAAATCAACTAATGATACCTCTTTGAATATGAGTATTTTGCTGGTAGAATAAATCATATTTGGGACAAAACCTAACTCCAAAAGGATTCCTGCCACAGCTGCTTAAGAAGTTTGGCATAATACAAAATATGGCCTTTCCTGAGGTCTTGAAACTTCAGTTGGTTCAAAATGATTTTTTAGATAACTTGGTCTTGAAATTGACCAGTAGCCAATTTAGCTGTTGCAGTGCAAGGTCTCCGTAACACACACTCTAGAGCAGGGGTGTCAAACTCAATTTCACTGAGGGCCACATCAGGGCTGTAGTTGACCTCGGCGGCAGAAGGTAGTTGACTGGATGGGTCTGGCCAACTGGGTGGGCATGGTCAGCTTGACACCACTCCCCAAGCTGCTAGCATGTTTCCTCTTCACATTGGGTTGACCGGGCTGAAGCAATGCAGGCTGTCCATTTACATTTTCCAGGATGTCCCGCAGACCGGATCCAACCATATTGCAGGCTAGGACCTTGTTTTTGACACTCCTGATCTAGAGGCTGCATTCAAATATTTTTTAAAATAGCAAATACAGAGCATGCTATAACATACAAACATGCCTGCTATTATGTTTCTTGGTAATATTGACAATATTACACAAAACAGGACCATGAAATAAAAAGTCAGAGAAATAAAAGCTAAGAAAATGTTGGTATATAAGAGAATGCTGCATGCATGTCTTTTATTACTTATTCGTCTGATCATATATTTTTTCACATTTTTGAACCATCCATCTCTCCTCAGACAGGGAGTCTGGTTGGTGTACAATGAAGTGTTAAAATATAAAAACAGAATCTAGAAATTTAAAAATTTAAAAATAGAATTTAAAAGGGAAAATAATGTATAATGTATTCCATATACAATTAATAAATGTAAATGGAAGTGAGAATTGCATGTGAAGGAAACTTCAATCAGAATTGTGAATGTTAGCAGATTGAACAGAAAAGCAAGTACAGGTAGTCTACAACTTACAACCATTTGTTTAGAGACCATTCTAATTTACAATAGCATTGAAAAAAATGACTTGTGAGCAATTTTCACACTTACGACCATTGCAGCATCCACAAAATTCAGGCACTTGGCAACTGGCATGTACACATGACAATTGCACTATCCCAAGGTCATGTGATCCCCATTTGTAACCTTTCCAGCTGGCTTTCAATCAGCAACGTCAGTGAGGGAAATCAATAACACTTAATGTAAAAATCCCCAAATGTATCTATCTTGCTTAGCAATGGAAACTTCGAATCAATTTTGTTTGTAAGTTAAGGACTACCTAAAACACAGATATCGTGGGGTGGGGGATTGGTGACATAATGACAACAAGCAATGATTAAATTGGAAAACAAACATAAAAGAACGGGTCAAAAGGAAAGGAAAGAAAAACCACAGCTGGAGGTTTTTTAGTGAGATTCTGAAAAAAAAGGAGAGGGAAAAATTTGTCATTGGAAGTTATTTTATACTAAGGTATTATAAAGATACAAAAATGAAGAGGAATAGAAGGAGGAATAACAGGGTCAATATCTCTCTCCCTCCTTCTCCCTCTCTTGACTTTTCTCAACTCTCTCTGTGTAGATAGATAGAAATATATCTATTATATCCATATATCTATCTCTATCTCTGTCTACATATACATATACCTACATATGCATATACATACACACATATATAAATGCAATGAAAACAAAAGAGGAGAAAACAGAAAATTGACGAGAAGTACAGATAATCCTCGATTTACAACTATTTACTTACTTACAATTGAACTTACAACTGAAAAAAGGGATTTATCTCTGTTTTCCACACTTTCACGATTGCATCATTCCTGTGGTCATGGAATTAAAATTCAGATGCTTGGCAATTGGCTCATATTTATGACAGTTGCAGTGTCTTTGGTCAAGTGGTCACCTTCTGTGACCTGGCATGCAAAGTCAATGAGGAAGCCAGATTCACTTAATAACTGTGTTATAAATGTACCAACTGCAGTGATTTGCTTAACAATGGTGGCAAAAAAAGGTCATAAAATGGGGCAAAACACTTGACAATTATCTCAGCAACGGAAATATTGGGCTCCATTGTGGTCACTTAGTCAACAATTTCTACAGTGAATCTCACCCATGTAAACTAGTTTTAGCTGCATGTCCTTTTATTTTTCTTTTATGTCTAAATTTTCTTTAACCATTTCCCCAACTTTAATAGTTTTTCTACAAAGGTACAAAGTCATCTAAAGTATTTACTGTAGCTTTTAAAAAAATCATGTATACAAGTAGTCCTCAACTTAAATCACAATTGAGCCCAAAATTTATGTTGCTAAGTGAGAAATTTTTAAGTGAGTTTTGTCTCTTTTTACTATTTTCCTTGCCACGTGTGTTAAGGCTAGGTCCCATTGGCCGACGGATGCAAAACGTATACAAAAAGGACACAGCGGACGAGCAAAATTTCAGGGGTGGCTCCATCCGTTGTTATCCGCTCTCAAAAGTGGCAAAACTTTGCATAAACAGAACGGAAAAGAAAGGAAAAGAACAGACGTGGGTAGTATGTAATGGGGATGTTAAACGGATGTTCATAGGAAGCCTAGAGGATGTATATAGGATGCAAACCGTTCACTGCTCATCCTTTCTATTTCCGTGCTACTAACGCTGTGTAAACATTCCATGTACCTTTTGTTTCCTCCCTCTTTCCGTTTTCAGCTGCAGAGGATGTGAGTTGAGGTGATGCCCAGAGGATGCAGAGAGGATACAGCGGATGTTTAACGGATGTTAAACGGACATAGAACGTTTGTTGCTTGGATGTCACGGATTTACATCGTACACAGCGGAAAGTTCATCCGTTCACAAAGTTTTGTGCAGCTCAAAACTTCTTGAGCGGATGAAATCTCAGTGGACGGATGCTCAAAGGATAGAGCGTATGAAACATGTATGCAATGAGTACACAACGGATGCATAGCATTTTCCAACTTTTTCAACGTTTTACATCCTCTTTGCATCTGTTGGTGCAGTGGGACAGGGGCTTTAATTGAATCACTGCAGTTGTTAAATTAGTCACACGGTTGTTAAGTGAATCTGGCTTCCCCATTGACTTTGCTTATCAGAAAGTTGTAACAGAGGATCACGTGACCCCGGGACATTGCAACCATCATAAGTGCGAGTCAGTTGTCAAGCATTTGAATGTAAATCATACGATCCTGCGGATGCTGCAACAGTCATAAGTGAAAAATGGTTGTAAATAATTTTTTTCAGTGTTGTAACTTTGACAGTTGCTAAGTGAACTGTTGTAAGTCAAGGACTACCTGTATATAACTTGGAGATGGGATTATAGCTTGTTTCACATCATAGCTGTTCATTACATCATTCTCTCATTTTTTTATTACAATAAATCAATGATGTTTTTCGATTTATATTAATTCCTCTGCCACCTATATATGTGTGGGTGCAAATACTGTAGACCTGGTCTTACTTACTTGAAATAAGCAGATTCTTCCCAAAGTAGATACTCTTCAGTGCCATTCTCTCACCTCATTCCCAACCATCCTTTCTGTCCACCTAATAAAACAACCCCATTTTCAATCCCAGAGGAAAAGGCAGTTTCCAGTTTATTTAGGCAGTTGTAGTTTATTCCAAAACATATTTCCAGTTCTTCTACCAATACTACTCATCCTCATCCTATCACCAACCTATGGATTTCATGCACTTTTTGCAGCAATCTAGAAAATACCATTTCATACTTTGAGACACATTTTAGCTTCTCATTTATAATTAATAGAGAAACAGAGTTGGAAGGGACTTGGAAGTCTTCTAGTCCATCCCACTTCTTCAAACAGGAAATCCTATATATTTTATACTTTCTTCCCTGCACATATTTTAAATTCAACTTAATTCTGATAATTCATCTTATACTTCCTTGCCTGCATGTATTTATTATCTCATCAGAGCATTGGAAAAACACACACACACTGTCTTATTTATTCTACCATAGTTAATGGATGGACTTAATGATGTTGATTTCTCTTGACATTGTGCATTTATAGTCCATTGAGGCTTTCACCTAATGCTTTTTAATAAGATGGATAATTAACTATGTTAATCATGCCTGTGCCGTGCGCAGAGATTTTGCTCTTGATAAGGATTGTACTATGTTCAAGCTATTGCTTTGGTTTTATAACATGCAGTGCCAGTTAGGAATGAAACATAAACTTTGCTCTTTATTTTGTAGGTTTAGATAAACTCCATCTCTCGCACAATGCAAGAGACCCCGAGACAACAAAGCCTTCTGTAAATGGGCATCAGAAAACACTGTGAATCAGTCGGTGGAAATGAGTATTTCAGCTTCCTGACATTCCTCCCACTTCATTGTACTTGCTTTCTACTACTCTTACTTGTTTATACCTTGGATCCAGGTCGATGCAGAAGAAATCTGGTTGCATTGGACTGTACTCTTGCTTGGATTGATCTACTTTAATTTTTCTGTCAACTGGAGATGTCTCTTGAACATTCCTCTTTGAACAGATCTTCATACTGATTTCTGAATCCAAGGAGAAGAATCTTCTGCATGGAAATATATTGTTGAAGATTAATTTGGGAGATGAGCTTGCTATCTAAAAATGGCAAACCTCTACACAAGATGTTGATTGTTCTAGTAAGATGCATTTTGAAAACTTGTGAGAGCACAATAAGACTCAGGATCAATACATTAATCTACCCATCAAATCAGTTTGCACTATGATTGTATCTAAGATAACAGGAGTTCTTAGTTCTAAATCGTAAACTGCCCCATTTTTTTTGCTAGGGAAAAGTTTCCTTTGCAAACCATGATTATGCAATAACATAATCTCATAACTAAAGTGCTAAATCTGAGCCAGGGAAACAGTAACTGTAGATTTCTGATCATTGTATGTATAATCATGCCTAAAAACGTGATTGTCATACTCAGCTAAACAATATGAACAAAAATATGTGTAAAATATACATATGTATAAACTCTGAGATTGCACCCAATCTTCACAAAGTTGTGTTTAAATGATGCCCATTCCTATGACTGATAAGTGTAATTTTTTTCACTGAACAAGATATTTTCTTCATTAGTTCTTCTAGTTGTTCATGTGTATATGTATGTCTACTTTTTTATGAACACAGAATTGAGCTAGTATTTTGCTTAGTTTATAATATGAAAACTTAAGATTCTTGTTCAGGGTTTTAGATATGATATAGTTGACACAGCATGTACTTGGATATTGCTACCATTTTGAGGTTTACAAAATCCTGTGAAATTATAAAAAGGCAGAAGGAAGTTCAACTGCATTTGTTTACTAATGTACTGTGAGTGGAGGCAGGCAGATAGATAGTAAAGACCACTCTGATGATTTGATCCAATGGAGTTGATCCTATTCTGTGTATAATCATTTGATCAAGGATAGGTTATTGGGATTTTGTAAGTTCAAGTATTTCTCTTTGTGGAAAATCTGTTGCTGTTAATCTGTTACTGTTAATTTCTGTAAATATCTGTAAACCCAAAGCCTCAAAATAATCTTAATACATTACACAATGTCTGGCTATTTACGATGGATTACGATGTTGCTAATTTCATAGGATTTATATACATGTTTTCTATTAATTCCATTGATTTACCAGTATGGAGTTCTTGGACGTAAAAAAACTTGTTTCTTAACTTTTATACTGTTTCTTCTATTAATGAATTTTGCATTATTTGGAAGGTAAGAATTGTACCAAATATATAATAGGAATTTTTCTAGCATAACCAATAGGAGTGTGAAATAAAGTACTCAAAAAGAAGATTCTCAGAATTTGGAATGAATTGCAGTGGTAGGTTATTTACTACGGTGAATGCTATAGCAAAATTAGCTCATTGAAATTATTTCAAATATTGAACTATCACAAATTGAAATGATAACAAAAACTTTAGATCAGTTTGATTCCTTTTCCATGATAATGTAATTCAAATATGTTAAATATGATGAGCTACTATGATAAATATTTTATTTAAATAACCTGAATTCTTAGAAATCTTGGCTTTAGGGCAGTATTCATGAA
This sequence comes from Laticauda colubrina, assembly GCA_015471245.1. NCBI lineage: Eukaryota > Metazoa > Chordata > Lepidosauria > Squamata > Elapidae > Laticauda > Laticauda colubrina. The sequence continues at coordinate 5,228,678 of BLBF01000048.1, forward strand.
AAATATACTGAATTTAGTCATGGGTGTGATTTAGGATCTTGTTTCTGTTGCAGTATCTAAAGTTACTCCTGTGCATAGTCACGTAGCAGAAA
>BLBF01000048.1:5228779-5239394 GCA_015471245.1 Laticauda colubrina
GATGCGAGGTCCGGTCACCTAGGCGGGTGATCGAAACTCTGCCAGTTCCCGCCGGGTGATCTCTTCCACTGCGGTATCGAACAAACTTCACATGTTTCCTTGTGAATTTATCTCTAGATGGGGAACACAGTTGGAAACTATGTGAACTTTCAATTTTGAGCAAGTTCGTAGACTAATTTTTAACAACACATAAAGAACAATTGTAATTCTCAGTGGAAGAAGCATCTCCTATATGGACACTGATTAAAGGCTTAATCCACTGCAACTCATTTGAGTACAAATCCCTATTCAAATATAAGGACATATGCTGAAAAGGAAATACTGGATTAGTTTATATTATTGATACTTAAATTAAAAGAGATTCCCCTTTAAAAAGGCTTTTACTATTGAGAATTAATCTACTTAAATGTTTTGTGATCAGTTCAATTTTTCAGCCCATGCATTTCAATATTCTGCCTTTGTCTTAGAAGCACTTCATATTTTAATGTGGTCCTAGTGTCAGCATCACACCTGTTTTCTGGTGTAGAAATATTTCATAGAATCTCATTTTCAAAATGCTATTCATCTTTTATCCCCACACAGATTTATGGCAATGTTATTTTGAAAATGGATATTAGATAAGTGGCATCAGAAAGATAGTAATCTATGAGCTCCTCTGTTTCTTGGCTTTGTCTGTGTGAATGACCTATTATAGATTACTTTGGAAATGACATTTTTATTTGCACTGTTTTAAAAAATACTCAAATATTTTATAAAGTCAGAAAAGATGTTATTTTGCTTCACAATTCATTGAATATAGATAATGCATTCCTAGCATTTGACAGTTAAGTAACCTGTACTTCTTGAAATATATATAAAACTTCGGGTATCAACCTTTGCCTCAATTATTATGAGGCTTAAGCACAAATATGCTTTCCTTAAATGCACTGGGTATCTATCAAAGCAGATGAAAATGTTCAAAGTCAAATGTTTCAAGTAAGCTTTTGTTTGGCTTTCTCCATGATAGATTGATAGTACAGCGTGGACACATTATGACAGATCTGTTGATATGACTTGAGCACATCTTTGCTTCTTCACCTTTTAAAGCTAAGTTTAAGTGAACATGGGTTAATTCAGAAGTACAGATTAACTAGGACATTTCGTTTAAGTGGATGTAATGTGGCGACCCTGACCTTTTTTTATTCATACTTCTATACCGTTGATTAAAATATTTGACAAGACTTTTCTCCGTGATTTGATTCTAAGGAGTTTTATTGAAAGCAAGCTGTATAATTGCACATGGTGAGTATAAAGCTTAGAGTGCATTATGTTTGCATGCTTAATAAAGTGTCCCAATTCACAGATATTCTATTTATATTAAAGCAGTATTTTTCTTTGATCTACAGCATTTGCTAATGTTCTTCGAAGAAACTTGGGTTACTGGTTTTGTAAAATATCAATTTTTTTTGCATAAGTGAGGTTTCTGGATACATTAACAATGTCTCTAAAACCTTACTATTTCTAAAACTCTGTTTAAATTAGAGATAAGTAATAATGTACAATCACAAGATCATATGCATCTCTTTCCTAATTTCCCAAGTTTAATAAATACATTTTTCTACAATCAAACCTGGGCCTCAGGAAACAGTAATCTATCTCCTTTTGCTGACAGAGAAGAATGTGGGGTGGGGAGGAGATGCAAGAGTGTGCGGAGAAGCAGATACCAAAAAGAGAAAAGAGTTCAGGTGGGGGGGGGGGGAATAGACAGTCCCATTCAGCTTCAGCTTCATTCACCAGTGGCATGTAGCTTCTAACAGATTATCCTCAAGCCCCTGATCAAAGAAAGCATATTGCCTATCTCAGGCATAAATGGACTAAACAAGCCCATGTGAGAACAGGGGATATTTTGAGACATTTTGTGAGCAGAGTTCTTCAGCTGTACTAATGCAATTCTTGCCTTAGCCTGAACAAGTATCAGGATTATAGAATCTTGCAAGTATTGTCAAAAAAAAAAAAAAAAAAAAAACAACCAACTGAGCTCCAGGCAAAGCATCTCCACCCCAAATAAGTTAGTGGTTTCTTCAGTTAATTAATCCTACCCCATCTCTTGAAATATAATCTCACTGTTCTCCCATTAGATAGGTCTACAAGAACTTTTTAAAAAAGCAATTCCTGACATTGTCCAGGAAGGGAATCCTATTTTTCAGTTCCAAAATCAGGTGGTTTTTTTTGTCCATTACCAGCTGTGTTCTTTGGCTGTTGCATAGAATTAAGAGAATTAGAATTAACCTCTTCCCACTTCGTAAAACAATGCATTAAAATGTACAGTGAGTAGAGGGGGCTGTGATACAGTCAAGAACTTTCCAGAAAAATCTCACCCCTGGCTCATAGAGACACATTCTATATCCTTAGCTACAAATACCTAGATGAATATTGGTCACTTAAAAATTATTTCCCATCAGGAAACTAGCCAGAATTACAAAGCTTTGCAAAGCATTATACAATGCATCAATTATTTTTTCGGTTGCCTTTGGATAAGAGGTATCTACATAATCCTTGTTTTGATTGATAGAAGCCTAACAAACTGAGAAGGGAATGTTAGATGTTCAGCTTGGCTTAGAATTTTCTGAAGAAATGTTTTGTTGCAGTTGCTTCTCCAAGTTTTTCCAAGGATTTGGAGCTTTTCTCTCTTTCTGACAATCCATTGGCACCCGTGGGACTGCCTATGCATGTATGCAACCGTTCAGTTGGCACAGAAAATAACTGGAATCCCACCTGAATGGTTGACATATCTCTAGAGATAGTACTTCCTAGGTTTACACACGTGTATTCATCAGAAAAAAAATAAATTTGTATACCCCCACTTGCTGAAATGCAATTAAAACACATTTGGATAAATTATTTATACTAAGGTATCTTACAAATATATTCATAATTTTATGTTAAATTGTTAAATGTTAGCTGATAATTTTCTTTTGATAACAGGAACGGCATAAAGGACAGATAGGTCTTTCTCGTAAAGAAAACTCTTCAAATGCTTGAAGACAGGTGCTATGGAACATGTGAGAACAGGAGAGCAGTGCTGTCTGACGTGGACGTGACTGATAGCCATCCAGGGAAAGTCCATCCTGAAGTTGAGCTGGCTGCAAGAGTGGCATAATGCAAATAGGACAATCGGCAATATCTTGTCGGAATGCCTAAAACAAAAAAGGATGGGAAGGTCAGAGAATACAGTGCGTGTGAAGCACCAAAGCTGCTTCTATGAATTTATTATGTCTTTTATACTTTGGGACGATTGATTCTGATTGCAGTAATTCAAAGGCTTCGTTTGTTCAAAAACTAAAAAGTATTTTAAATACAAATACACGTTTACAGTTTACAGCTTTAATTATTGGCGATTAAAGTACTAATGCTGAACAAACAAAGATAACATAGCAAGTAAGGTAAAATCACATCTATGCTGCTAATGCTAAATTGGGGTATATGGCAAGAATCAACAACTGCCTTTGTTAAGCAAGCAGAATATCCAGCATTATATACAGTACAAATGGGATTTAATGGAAGGATTGGTAGACTTGAATCAGAAACACAGCATTAGTCTAACTCTAATTATGTTAGTGACTGTTTGTGGGTCTTCAAACCACAGATTCGTTGTAAGAGCAAAGTGGGCCTATACCCTATATCTACAGTAAAGTACAGATAGCCCTTGCTTATCAAAATGCTCATTCAGCAATTGCTCAAAGTTAGTATGGTGGTAGCCTTACAATCAGTCCTGGAAATTGTGGCCATAACTATCTGTGTATCTCTATCACAATTTGGGAGTTTGGCAACTGATGCAAGTTTATATTGGTTGCAGCATCCATGGACACATGATCATGATTTGCAATCTCCACAGCCCTTTCCAACAAAAAAAGCCAGTGGAGTAGCTATCAAGAAGTTGCAAGTTGTAGTCACACAACATTGCACTTAACAACCACAGCTAGAATCAACATAAGATGATGTGACCACAACACTTTACTTGGTGCTCTCTGAGAGCTTGGTTATTTGCTTACTCAGAAACCAACCTGAATCTGAATTTTTTCCCATTCAACTTCATTTATCTCTGGCCCCAACTTTTCCTCTAGTTGCTGAAATACTTTGTGACTTGCAGCTACAGTGGAATCTATTTCACAGAAGAATTCATCAATACAAGTATCATAGGATTTCAGTAATCGTTGGCAAATCTCAGTCAGCTGGAAGATAAAACAAACATTTTTACTATTAAATGAGTTAGAAAAGGAGACAGATGGGGTCAGAGATGGTATTCAGCAGGTCTGACCAGTTCTGGAGAACTGGTAGCGGAAATTTTGAGTAGTTCAGAGAACCCGGAAATGCCACCTCTAACTGGCCCCGCCGCCATCTATTCCCTGCCTCCTGAGTCACAGCTCATTGGCTGGGTCTTCTATTGTTGCCCTGCATAGGAGAACAGAGCTGGAAAGCAGGTTAGTGGGGTGGGGAGGGAATAGGATTTTGCAATATCCTTCCCGTTACGCCCACCACACCATGCCCACCATGCCATGCTCACAGAACTGGTAGTAAAATTTTTTGAATTCTACCATTGGAAGGGGTCCATGTAACATTTTATCAAAATATATAAGTTTTCTGGAGTTTAAAGATTTTTGTGGCTCAAGTGAAACACAAACTCTAATAATAATCCTGTCTCTTTTTGATGGTCACTAGACTGATTGGAAAGAAAATTATTTACTGCATCTGCTGTTACAAGATTGTAAAGCAAGACTGGAAAACTGTACAGTGATTGCTTTCATTTCTGCATCAAATCCAGGAGAACAATGAGCCGAGGAGTACAATGAACAAATAACCCTTTTCCAAGTTCTAAATTAAGTATCTAATTAAATTGTATTAATAGCTTAACAAGTGGAGCTCTATAACAGATTATAATTCATGCTTTTTTACTCTTAAATATTCCTCTCATCTGCTGGGTAGTGAAGGATACATTTGGGGTACTTAATATAGGCTGCTTCAATACTAATTTCTCCATTTTATTCCCCCCCACCCAAAGTATCTTCAGGCCTATTGAACTAGCTCACTATTTCTGTGGCCTAGAGGTGGTCCTCAAATTATTACCACAATTGACCCCAAAATTTCTGTTGCTAAGTGAGATATTTGTTAAGTAAGTTTTTCCCCATTATACAAGCTTCTTGCAACAGTTGTTAAGTGAATCAGTGTTGCTGTTAAGTTAGTAACATGGATTGTTAGGTTAATCTGGCTTTCCCATTAAAAATTTACAAAAGATAAATTACTTGACCACAGGACACTGCAACCATTACAAATAGGAGTCAATTGCCAAGCATCCAAATTTTAATCATGTGGCCATGAGTATTCTGCAGTGACTGTAAGTGTGAAAAATGGCCATAAGTCAGTGCCATTGTAACTTCAAACGATCACAAAACGAACTGTTGCAAGTCGAGGAAGATCTGTTCCCATTCTACATTTTTGGATTTTGAGAGTGGACACAGAAATCAAACTACATCATTTGCTTATGGAGCTAATATTGACTCTATAGCAGATCTGATGTTTGAGACAGTTTTAAAAATTATCAGCACAATATTGTGAACATCTTGTGATCCTCTCTCTTTCATTTCTGCTTATTCCATTCCATGTTTTTTCCCTAGCTCTTGTCAATTTCTCCCTGCAGGCCAGGTCACATGAAAGCAGAAATTTTGTGAGATTGTTTCAAAATGTACTTTCTATGGTTTAATCTTAAGCATATTTTCAATATTTGGAAATATACTTTTCATATACATATTTTCTGTGGTTAGCATAGAAGTACTGAATTGAGATTAAAATAAATAGATTGTGTTAGATTCCTAAATATTTTGCATGAGCACAAAGATAATACTGGTGATATACTGTACCCATCTATTCAGTTGGTTGATTCCTGCTCTTTGTCCTACAGGGTCAAATTCTTGGAATACATACAAATAAGACCAAAATCCGTACCATGAAAAGAATGCCAACTCTCATTTTTTTTGATCCATCCAATTATTCAAAATTATTACCAAATATCTCAAAAGGAAGATCATTTTTAATTACCTGGTTTAAGATCAGTCGTTTCACTTAAATGGTATAGATTACATGTAAACAGCACAGCATGTACTATGCAGCTCTACAGAGGCCACAAATGCTAAGTGCAGCTATAGGCGTCTTCTCAAAAGAAAGAATGCGTAGCATGTTACATAATTTAAATTTAGAGATTAAATAACTTAAAAAGTAGCTGTAAGAGTTCAGCACAATTTGAACAGGAATTTCTTTATTGAGAACATTAAATCAGATTAATTGCATGATCTCTGTAAGATAAACTGCTAGAATTTCTACCATGTGGCTTTGTTTATTTCCATGTAGATAAACTAAAAGTACTGCTGACTAGGTCCAGCAGAAGGTGCACAAAACTGCCATGTTTGTGGATGATAATCAGTTTTTATATTTATATATGAATTATGTAAATTTCAATATAAATGAAAGGATGAAGTATATGGGTTTTCAGACTTAACAGGTTGCCAAGAATAAGCATTCTCAGAGATGCATGCATTAGTCCATCTTTCTCCATATAATTTAAAAAAAATAAAAATATGAAAAATTGATTTTGCATTGAGAGTTGGATCACCCCAGTTATTCTATTTCTCATTTTCCCAATTTTTTTTGCAAGGGATACTAAAAACGGAATCCAGATGCAGTATTTCACTGCAACTGACCTTTGGCCCTTCCTTAATCAGGGAACAAATGTATGCATGCATACATATATATATATTCACTCACAGACAATTGCACACTGGAACCTCTTGCAGTAGTTTTTCTACTTGATATTGTGCAGTCCTTGGTACTCTGAGAGTTTGGTTGCTTGTGCAGATGCTTTTATTATTATGCTTTTTATTTTATTTTTTATTACCTTCCGAGGTAACTTCAGTGTGCCAATTCAATCCTGAGCTGTATGCATTCTCTTTTATTGTAAACACATGATTGTCCAGCTTCAGCTATAAATTTTAAACCAGAAGCCAAATTAACCATATCATGGTTTAGTGCACTATGAGAATTAGGTTATTGTGATGCTTTTTATCACTCAAGTAAAGCCTTGGTTGGTTTTGATGTGTATTGTACATATTGCATGCACTCAAAAAGGGGTGCAACTTCAATGCTTCATCATGCCCACTGTTTTGAAACCAGTAATTGTTTCTGTACTGAATATTTTATTAGCATCCCTTTCAAATATCTGCACATTATATATATATCAAGAATGAGCTGTACAATGGCCTCAATCTTACACAAAAATATCTCAACCAATTGTTGTGATGGGTAACTTTTTCTTAGTTACCTTAAGCTCTTGGTGGAAGTTGCGATATAAATGGAAGATAATGGTCTAGGAGTTTGTTTAGCCATTTGATTTGATTATGTTCTGATCTAGGAAAGATTTATTTAATTTGGAGGTTCCATACCAACCTTGGATGGGGTCCTGAATTTAATATTTTTCAAGTTTTGCAACCCCATGTAGTTCGTCTACAGGCTGTCCTCTAAAGTTCTAAATTTGCTCCATTTTATGACTTTTCTTGCCTCTGTGGGCGTGGCTTGGTGGGTGTGGCTTGGTGGGTGTGGCAGTGGAAGATTACTGCAAAATCCCCATTCCCTCCCCACCTCACTAACCTGCTTCCTATCTCCGTTCTCCTGTGCAGGGCAACAAAAGAAGACCCAGCCAATCAGCTGTGGTATTTGGGAGGCAGAGAACAGATGGACACGGGGGCCAGTCAGAAATGGTATTTGCCGGTTCTCTGAAATACTCAAAATTTCCACTACCAGTTCTCCAGAAATGGTCAGAACTTGCTGAATGCCACCTCTGGACTACCTGTATTTGGTATTATCTGACTCATTTGGATGGTATAGGCTATACAACTTATCCCCTTCTAAAGCTATTTCTTCATCAGGGAAACACTCCAGAGTTCTTTCATGACTTTTATTGTTGTTTATCATTTCCAAGCAGTACTGAATTACATGTGTTTTGATCTACTGATACTGTGTCTTGCCTTAGCAATAGGAAGTCTATGTTTAAAGTAGGGGAACTGGCTTTGCAGCATTCTCCTTTTCTTTTTTACTTTTCAGGTGAGATAAAGAAATGGAGACATTTGCAGAAAGCAAAGTTAAAGTAATCCTTAATTTTTTTTCTCCTCTGACTTTTTTTTTTTTTGTTTAAATTCTAGACATGGGTGTGTGTTGTATAGTTAAGAATAAGTACACCATGCTTTTCATTTTAAAACTTGCTAAGATTCATATGCACATTGTTTTCTACCTGTATCATCTTCCCCACACCAATGTGAAGGAGAGGCAACAGACATTAAAATCATTTATTTTTTCTTAAAAAATATAAAGCATAATCATGGAAGAAAAAAAACTGATTACAATGAATATAAATGGACTTAACTCAGCTGTTAAAAGAAGGAAAACCTTTCATAAATTAGAGAAATTAAAATTTGATATAATTTGCTTACAAGAAGTTCATATTAAAAAGCAACATGAGCAATTGTTAGTACAGCCAACATTAGGGAAAATATTTACTTCTTTGATTCAATGTAAGAAAAGAGGAGTGGTTCTCTACATTAAAGAAGATATTCCAGCAAAACTGATCTACACGGATGAAGATGAAAGAGTATTAATGGTGGAAATAATGGATAATAATAAAAAAATACTCTTGATTGCAATTTATGCTCCGAATGATAAACAAGAAGAGTTTTATAAAAAACTACATATGGAAATAATTAGACTGGACTATGTTAACATAATTATGATGGGAGACTTTAATGGAATTGTGGACAATAAATTGGACTATATAACAACAACAACAAAACAAAATAGAAAGATTCTCCCTAAATCTTTTTTTAAAATGACAGATGAATTAACCTTAAAAGATATTTGGAGGGAAAGAAATGTTAAAACTAAACAATATACTTTTTACTCTAATAGACATTTATCATGGTCCAGATTAGATATGATTTGGATCTCAACAGAATTAATATCTACTATTCAAGAAACAAATATTGAAATAAGTACTTGGGCAGATCATAGTCCAATGACAATTAAATGGAAGGGACAAAAAAAAAGATCGAGATGGACATTAAACAACACTATTTTAAAGGAGAAAGACTTTATACAATGGATGGAGAAGGAATTGGTTTTTTTTTTTAAAGAAAATAAAAAAGAAGATACTTCAATACAGAATGTTTGGGATACAATGAAGGCATATGTAAGAGGTTTGATAATAGTCTATACAAGAAAAAAGAATATTAGGAAAAGACAAACCTCCAAGGCCTTGGAAGATGAATATAAAAGACTTGAAAAAGAATTACAGAAAATACCACAGAAAAAATATTAAATTGAAACTGGATGTAATTAAGCATAAAATGGAATTAATAGAGAAAGAAGAACTGGCACAGAAAATTAGAAATTCTAAACAGAATTATTTTGAAGATGCAAATAAACCAGGTAGATGGCTAGCATATAAATTGAGAAAGGAGAAGGAATCAAGAAAAATATTGAAACTAATAGATGATCAAGGTCAAGTTTGTTGTGGTAATAAGGAGAAAAAGGAAATTATTCGAGATTATTATGGACAACTATATAAACAAGAGAATATTGATGAGGAAAAAATTAAACATTATTTACAGAATGTTAACTTACCGAAGATACCTAAAGAGACTGAAGAAATGTTAGAAAGCAATATAACAATGATGGAATTAAATGAAGCATTTAAAAGACAAAATAATGGGAAAGCACCAGGTCCAGATGGGCTTCCGGCAGAATTCTACAAAAAATTTCAAGAATCATTGAACACCCCATTGTTAGAAATTATGAATGAAGTTATGTTAAAGAAGATGACACCCAAAACATGGTCAGAGGCTTATATTACACTTATTTTAAAGGAAGAGGCTGACCCGTTGCAAATTAAGAACTATAGACCTATTTCCTTATTGAATGCAGATTATAAAATCTTTGCTTCAATCTTAGCAGAAAGACTGAAAAAATATTTAAATAATTTTATTCATCCAGATCAAAATGGATTTCTGCCAAAGAGACAAATTAGAGACAATATGAGAGTAATTTTGGATACTTTGGAATATTATGAGGCTCATCCTGAAAAACAAATGGCTTTGATATTCCTAGATGCTCAAAAGGCATTTGACAACGTGAACTGGAGATTTATGTTATTACTATTGGAACAGATGGGCTTTGCCAGAAAATTTATTCAAGCAATAGAAGCCATATATAATAAACAGACAGCAAAGGTAATGATGGAGGGAGAATTTACAGATCTTATTAATATAAGAAGAGGTACAAGACAAGGATGTCCCCTATCTCCTTTGTTATTCGTATTGACTTTGGAAGTGTTGAATAGAAATATTAGAGATGACAAAAATATAAAAGGAATGAAAATTAAAAAGGAAGAATTTAAACTACAAGCTTTTGCTGACGATTTAGCTTTTATTCTGGAAGACCCGTTAGAAACCGCTCCAAAGTTATTGGAAAAGATAGAGACATATAGTGAGATGGCTGGCTTGAAAATAAATAAAGATAAAACAAAGATTTTGACAAAAAA
>BLBF01000048.1:5239404-5268031 GCA_015471245.1 Laticauda colubrina
AAACAACAGATAATTACAGATTTGAAGAAATGGGAAAATTTACAATTGTCATTAATAGGGAGAATTTCAACAATTAAGATGAATATTTTACCTAGAATTTTATTTCTCTTTCAAACAATACCAATTAGACTTGGAAAAGACTATTTTGAAGATTTAAATAAAACTATGTTGAAGTTTATATGGCAAGGTAAAAAAGCGAGAATAAAGTTAAAGCTTTTGCAAGATGCTAGAATTAGAGGAGGTTTTGGCCTGCCTAATTGGGAATTGTATTATCAAGCTGCAAGTTTGATGTGGGTCAAAGAATGGATAACATTAAGAAAACATAGATTGTTGACATTAGAAGGATATGATTTACTGTTGGGCTGGCATGCTTTTTTATGGTACAAGGGAACTAAAACACAGGGGTATTTCAGAAGATATTATATACGGGAGTCTTTGTGGTTAAATTGGGAGAAGATAAAAAAACAATGTTACTTGAAAATTCCAGTTTGGTTATCGACTACTGAAGCATTTTCCTATCCTATGATCTATAAAAAGGAACAAACAGTTAGATATGGGGAACTGTTGGATGAAAAGGGTGGACTTAAAATGATCCAAAACTTAGAGGAACAAGGTATAAGGATGAATTGGTTTTCATATGCGCAAATACACTCAAGATAGCTTGAAGATTTTAAAACGGAAGGATTCTATGATAAACAGACTGATTTAGATAAGATATTGATGGGTACTGATGAGAAAGTGATTAAAAAGTTATATGGTTATTTATTGGGAATTAAGCTAGAGGAAGAACAAGTTAAAGAAACTATGATTGCTTGGGGGAAGAATTTTGGATATGGGATTGATTTAGAGCAATGGCAAAAATTGTGGTCTCAAAATTATAAAATGACAATGTCAATAGCATATAAAGAAAACTTGTATAAGATGTTTTACAGGTGGCACTTCCCCCCGACAAGAATAGCAAGAATGTTCAAGAACAAATCTGAAAAATGTTGGAAATGTCATCAGACACCTGGCTCATACTATCATATGTGGTGGACTTGTGAGAATGCCAGAAAATATTGGACTAAAATTCACATGTGGTTGGAAAAAATGACAAAGAAACACATAGACTTGAAACCAGAGATCTTTTTATTGGGAATTTTACCTGATATATATAATAAAGACTTGAAATATTTGATTGTAAATGTATTAACGGCGGCTAGGATTGTATTTGCTAAAAACTGGAAGAATGAGAAAATACCATTGCTGGAAGAAATTATTAAGAAAATATTGGAATGTGCTGAGATGAGTAGATTGACATTTGAAATTAGAGAACAAGAAGATAAACAATTTTATGCAATTTGGGTTTTTTTTTATCAATGGTTAGATGATAAAATACAATAATAGAGCATTAATATTATATATATGAAGAGTTTTTAGGATTGATTTGTTATGATTATACGATAAATTATAGAATAAACTGTTTGAAGTATTGTTATCTCGCAAAGCATGAATGATTAAAAGTATAGTCAGAAAAAGATTTTTTTTATTTTTATTTTTTTTTTAGTAATATTAGAATATGGATTGACTATATGAGTGGTTATGCAATATAATTGTAATTGACACTATAAAATGAATGCACAAAACTGATGAACCAACCGATACACCGGAAGTATATTTGAGAGTAGATGTTTTTAATGTTTTGTATGTTTGTTTGTTTGTAGAAAATTAATAAAAACTTTAAAAAAAAAAAAATCAAGTGTAAAGAGCACTTACAATTTTAAAAAGGAGAAATTTTACTTTCCATTAAAATGTCTACTCTGAAACAATTCCCTATCCAAATTCAGGGCTTTCCTTTGTCACCTCTGTGTTTTTCAACATAAACCATATGACGGTGGAGGCATTCTAAATATTTTTAGCTGTATGTACAGCACCATCAGTCACAGGTTTTAGGTGACGCCCAAGAACATGATTAAATAAAGATGCAAACAAAAGCATCAAAATGAACTTTGTCTGCCAAGGGGAGCTGTTTTAAAGCAATCCATCTTGATGTCAGCAAATTGCTTACTAATGTGTTGACTTAAAAGTAAAATGAAAAGCCTGGAATTTACAGCGTATCAATGAATCAGTTGATAAGCTTTTACTAGTTTAATATCCTCTTAGCTTGCTGCTTGGAGCCACATCAAGTTAGCAACAGAATGTTTGCCATCTCTATGTGATAAAGGAAGTCAAATGGCTAAACAAACTCCTGGACCATTATGTTGTTTGGTGAGATTTAAATTAAAAACTTTGGGTAAGAGTCACATGGCAAGGAAAGAGTGAGCAGTGCCATTTTATAAATAATATACCTTGTTTCAAGCAACAATAGCTGCCTTTTTTAGCTGCAGTGAAGATAATGGAATGCATTTGAAAAGATTTAATTACAGCAATAAATTTTTGGGCTCAATTAGATGACATATGCAAGCACTGTTTATAGCTAACAATCAAAGAGGTTTGTTATCTAATCCAGGGAAATTCAGCAGCATTTCATTCTCTGTGGGCGTTAGTGTTAAAAATTAGCATGGATTGCTTAGAATAACTTTTCCTATTTCCTTTGATCTAAATTAGCAAGAGTCTAATTGATTTATGTAAAAAAGCAATTTAGTGATTCAACAATGATAACTCACAGGATCTAACTTAGGAATTTATCTGCCCGAAAACTTGACCCTTGCTATATATGTTCTTATCAATGAATACTTAAAAAAAAAACTTGGCAACCCTGAGTACTTCGTGTTGTCCTTTAAGAAAATAAACTTATGTTCCAGAAACCTTGGAGGTTTTCTTACAATCTATAAACCAGGTGGACCAATGCATTTTTACTCAAAATTTAATCATAAAATAATGGCTTTTGCTCCCAAGATCAGCTCACATTGGTTTGCAGCTCAGAAGCTTTTAGAATAGCACCGACTGTAACAATTAGAAACAAGTTTTCTCTAGAAAAAGCTGATAATGATTTCCCATATTAGGGAGATGATGGGGGCTAAGACTTGGCAGTGGTGTATTTTTAGCAGCAGTTCAATTTTTTTGGAATAGCTTCCCAATGGATATCCAAATGGCTCCTATTATGACGGGTTTGAGGAAACAGAGCAAAACAGAACTTTTCCAGAGGATGCTTGGGTCAGCATACAATCTTGGTTGGGTTATAAACGAGTTTTGGAATTTAATTAGTATTCTACTCTTACTCATCAACTTACCTATCTTTTAACTTGGTACAACAATAATTGTATATTGGGTATTGGGTATTTTATCTTGTAAACTGATGAACTTGCAATGGTCTACCAAAGTGACAAATAAATTAGGCAAAATTAGAGACTGGTGTCTACTAACATGCAAACAGCAATATCTCATCCAGCTGGATTTAGGCTTGACCATCTTTGGAAAAATTAAAGAAATTGGTTCAAAAATGACAAGTCACATGATTAACAGAGATGGTCTCTGAGACTGAGCAAGTGTTTTTTTCTGGAGACATGGTGAAAGGTAACAATAAACCTTATACATCTATCTGGAAGGAAGGTACAATTTGAGCTTTTAAGCTTCCTTCCCAATTTTCCCCTTTTTAGGACTCATTCATTTCAGGTTCTCTTCTCACATGCATTTTATGCATTTCACTCTTCCTCCAGGAGTTCAAGGAGGCTTCCACTGCATTTTCCCTTCATTTACAATGGCCTTGCATAGGAGATTGGACTGTGTGTGTGTGTATGTGTGTGTGTGTATGCCACAAGTCTTCCAGTGAGTTTCCACTATAGAAGATAGACTTGAATCTGGACCTCTTTGGTTGTGCTGTATTTTATAACTTGCCGTAGTTGTTAAGCAAATAGCTGCGGCTGTTAAATGGTTAAATAAAACTGGCTTCCCCCATTGATTTTGCTTGTCAGAAGCTGGCTGGGAAGGTCACAAGTGGTAATCATGTGGCCCTAAGACATCGCAACTATTAAAAATACATTTTTTGATCCTATGAACATGAGAGGTAGTCATCCATGCAAAAACTGGTGGTAAGTCACTTTTTTAATGTGGTGACTTTGAACAGTCAATAAATAAATGGCATAAGTTGAGAACTACTTGTATATACTTTCCTTGGTATTTTCAAGGCTCTAAAAGCTTAATAATCTGTTTCCCTGAAAATACAACCTACCCTGAAAGTAAGTCCTAGTTCGATTTTTATACGTGCACACAATATAAGTCCTACCTTGCAAAATAAGCCCTAATTAAGATCATACTCACTCCAGAATGGGCAGGTAAAAATTAAGCTAGGGTGGGGATGGGGGCATGGAGCTGCCCTACTACTTATCTTTGAA
Source organism: Laticauda colubrina (assembly GCA_015471245.1). Lineage (NCBI taxonomy): Eukaryota > Metazoa > Chordata > Lepidosauria > Squamata > Elapidae > Laticauda > Laticauda colubrina. Next base: position 5,243,718 of record BLBF01000048.1, read on the forward strand.
CAGTTGTAGCCAAGCTCGCACACCCTGACACCTGCCTTGCCGACCCATTTCTTCTGCAGCTGGCAAAGCTTTCCTGAAGGCCTCTGTAACTGATAACAAAACTCTGAATCGATCCGGAGCTCTTATCAGCTGTCGTAGAAGAAGTAGCTCCTGAAGGCCTCTGACAGCAAAGAGGAGGCCGGGGGTGATGTGTGCAAGTGAGGTTAGTCAGTGGATGACATCTCCCAAAAATAAGACTTGCTGCCTTTTGTGGCAAAAAAAATATAAGACAGGGTCTTATTTTGGGGAAAACAGGGCAGACCCTTTTGCTTTAATGTAAGCATGGGGGTGGAGGAAGAAGGAAACAAGCCTTTTTTCTGGAGACACAGTCAACTGTGCTTATTCGTGGAACTAACGTTTTAGGGTACACCACTGCCAAACTGAAATATGGATGTTTGGATCCACGTGTGACCAAAGTCAGACCATTTTGTTCTGAATGCGGATTTGATCAGCGCTGAATTTATTTTGATGTTTAGCATTGTAATATATTTTGAAATGTGAATATTTCCTACCTTTTCTTCAAAGAACTTTTTTCTTAATCTCACATCTTTGGGGGGTACTGTTTTTCTCAGATTTTTATACCACTTTCTAACAATATGTCCCCTCCAAAAAGCTTGAATTCTGTGGTATAAAAAAGAGTATTTGAAAATAATATAACATATATATCAAAATATAATATGTTACTGAACCTAGAATGTAAACAGTTTCAAAACTAGAAGACTATTTTATGGCTGCTTCCAGTTTGGTCAAGCAAGAATGAAGGGAAAAGCTTGTTCTCTTTCAGCAGAATTTGCCTCAAAGAGTAAGTTTTCAGTAAATTTGCTCTGCACAATTCGTGCCATATAATTTGGCCACTATCTAGCTAAATACAAATAGTCCTTGATTTACTATCACAATTGAGGTTCAAATTTCCATTGCTAAGTAAGATAGTTAAGTGAGTTTTGCCTCATTTTATGATCTTTCTTGCCACAGTTCTTATGTGAATCATTACACTTATTTAGTCACACAGTTGTTAAGTGAATCTGGCTTTGCCATTGACTGCATGTAGAAGAAGGTTGATCATATGACCGGTATACTGCCACTATCATAAATACATGCTAGTTGCCAAGCATCTGAATTTTGACCACATGACCATGGGAATCTGTAATAGTCATAATAAGTCACTTTTCATAAATATGAAAATGGTCAGAATTCACTTTTTTCAGTGTCATAACTTTGAATGGTAACTAAATGAATCACTGTAAATCAAGGACTACCTGCATATGAGAAACATATGAGTCAGTTTAAGGCACCTGAAAATAAAACAAGAAGCAGTGGATGGAAACTATTCAAGGAGAGATCTAACCTAGAGCTAAGATATTTCCTGACAGCGAGCACAATTAATCAGTAGAACAAATTGCCTGTAGAAGTTGTTGTTTTCCAACACTGGAGGTTTTTAAGAAGAGATTGGATAACCATTTGTCTGAAATGGTATAGGGCTGTCTGAGGAGGAGCTTGGACTAGAAGACCTCCAAGGTCCCTTCCAACTCTGTGACTTTGTTATTTTGTTAAATAACAGATGCTGACTTGGCAGAAGGAGGCCTTGCATTTCTTTGTCTAATTGGGAAAAAAATGGCTGAAACAATTATACGAGATCTTCCAAGCTACAATGGAGGGAAAGGAGTGGATTTTAAACATCATATTTCATTCTTTAAAATCATACATTCAAAATGTATGCAGAATGATAGAGTGATGGGCTCCTTATTTTGTGGTATCACAGGACCAGGAGCAGTTAAGCACTACTAACAGAGCAAAGCTTCATAATCCATGTACAATGTGTAAATATAGGGGGAAGAAACATAATTTCCAGCGATTAAATAGTTTGAATCCTGGGAAACTTATTACCTCCCTTATCGTCTCAATGCTATTAAACCAAAAGCATGAATCACATAATTTGGAGTAGGTCTAACAAAGCATAACATATAAAGAGGCCAAAATATTATCTTAATCTCCAGTTCAAACTGAACATTTGCATGAAAGGATTACATTATGATATTCAAGTTATTGCATGTGCTGATGAGTTTTTTTTTTAAGCTTTAAAACCTAGCAGTCACTTACATTGCTCCATCACTATAGAGGACTTTTGTATGCATATAAAAAATTCAACAGATCCTTCTTGGGGATTGGGCTTTGTTATTTGCCAGTCATTCTTACCTTGTAGCACATTTTATTTTAAAAAGGCGGGCTCCATCGTGAATTACTCGTGTTTGATACTGGGTCTTTCTACACATTGGACAGCTCTTTTTAGCTGCAAATCTTTCGAAAGCTTTCAGGCATGCCTGAAAAAAAAAAAATGGTTCTAGCTGTAAACCTGTTTGAACTTAGTTCGCTTCCCTCCAAGATTTATGGATATGAATGCAAAGTTATGTGTCCAGAATTTGTAAGTTCAGGAAAGACAATAGCATCTTAGAGGTCATCTAGTACTATCTCATACTCAGTGTCACTGGTGGATGATCAGTCATGATTTGAAAAACTCTAGCAAAGAAAAATTCAATATTTCCACTTGGCAACCTGTTCCACTGGCTGACTCTGTGTGTGTGTACATGTATGGAGGGATGAACTTCACAAACAAGTAATGCAGTAAGTCTGTTCTGAGACTTCATTTCTATGCTAAAAGGAAGACAGCAGGCTTAACATCTTTATCTATCTTTACATGCATAGATACACAGAAGTTAGTTTAGCAATTATGAAGCTATTTGGGGATATCATTATTGGCTATCTTATCTTACATATAAACTCTGGTCAGACAACAGATATTAATAATAGTAATATAATAGAGCATCTAAAAAGAAAATGAAAAATTTATAATTAAAACAATCATAATACAATAATCAAGGCACTTTGTAACAAGCTTGGTGTTCAGAGTATTATAGCGTAAATTCAGCACCAGAAAAGTAAACACAGGTGGCTGAGGTTTCATTTAACTTCTTTATAAACATATAAAGTAATTTTACAATATCAGTTGAAGATTTATCCAACATGGAGCAAACTCAAACAAAAGCAGGTATGTTACAGGTTCAGAGTTTAATAGCAACTCAGGAGCTCAGAAACAGACATCAGTTTTACTTTAGTTCAGCAGGCAAGCAAGACACACAGACGAGGTGAGAAGCAGTTTCATTTTCAATAGACTCAGCTTAAAATAGCTTCGGTGCTGCAGAGCTTAATATAGAGCCATGCCTAGGCTACTTCTAGTTTCAGTTTCTAAACTGTCCTCATTGGCGAATTTAGTTGCTGTGCCTATTCATTGGCTGACCTTGTTATCATGCTTTATTCCAGTTCATGAGTATACTTTGACACTCAGTTGTATAAACCATGCTATATGGGGCTCATAAGATGGGTCATTTGAGCAAAAGGTCTTCCTAGCCAGAACTGCCATCAGTTCTTAAAAAGAACTTTTACCACCTCATGGTTTCAAACACATGCTACCTCTCAGGAAGCCTTGATCAATCAGGGAACATTTGAATTCAGAATACAGATGACAAAGCTCACTAATCTAAGGACCTCTCCACTTCTCTGTACTAACAGGTGAAGCTCTTTCCAGATAACCAGGCAACACTGTGGCTTAGTCACTTCTACAAGACCTGCCCAGCCACAGCAACTCATAGTAGATCCAAGCAACTTTAATATAATACAGGGTTCTTCAAACTTGACAGCTTTAAGACTTGTGGACTTCAACACCCAGAATTCCTCCTCCAATCATGTTAGCTCAGGAATTCTTGAAGTTGAAGTCCATGAATCTTAAACTTGCCAAGTTTGAAGACCCTAGTATAATAAAATGCTGAGCATTGAATGTCTGAAACAACCTAATGTCCCCTAATGTCCCCTTGATACCATTACATGCATTGTGTGAATAGATCCACACTTAACTTTGCAAGCTGTTTATTCTGATTCTTTATAAAATTACAGATTTCAGTGCTAAGTGTGGGTACAAAATGTCTAGAGAGATCCTCAGTCATCCAAGTCATGGTTGCCCCAAAGGTGCTTTTTCAGGAAGCAACTGAACTTTTTGTTTTTTTCTTTGAAGACGTCAGAGGTGAAGAACTTCTTGGATGAGAAGCGAAACATTTTCAAAGAAATATAATAAAGTCCATCTGCCTCTTGAAAAAGGAGCACCTGGTTACAAAAGCTTAGTAAAATAATCACTGTAACTGAATCTTTGGGCACATATTTATATTAAGTGATTATTTCTACTTTTGTCCCTCCATATGCAGGCCTGCATTTGAAAAGATGGCTGCCATTCAAAAGATAGACTAACACACTAAATCTAAGATGCAATCTAAAACCATATCTATCTGTTGGACCGGACAGAATATGTGCCTACTTCTTTAAAAAGCTATCCACTGCCATAGTCGAACCTCTAAGTATAATCTTTGAAAAATCTTTCAGGATCAACTCCTTGCCAAAACTATGGTCACAAGCCACGGTCATCCCCATCTGGAGACTCCAGCCTAGTTGAAAATTACAGACCAATCTCCTTATGCTTAATCTCCTTATGTAAAGTCATGGAATCAATTATTAAACAATCCATTATCCTCCATTTAGGACCATTATTAATGGATAACCAATCCATTATCCTCCATTATCATCCAAGAACCAACTCTCTAATAAAACATTTGGTTTCAGAAAAAAACTATCCTGTAATCTGCAACTCTTACACTGCAAAAACATGGCCTACACAACTCGATCAGAGCAAAACAATAGACACAATCTACATAAACTTCTGTAAAGCCTTTGATTCAGTGGTACACGACAAACGACTCCTAAAACTAAAATCTTATGGTATCTCTGGACACCTGCATAACTGGATAGAAGCTTTCCTGTCAGACAACAAATGGTCAAAATTGGGAGTGTCCTATCAAATTCTGTATCTGTCAACAGTGGTGTCCCCCAAGGCAGTGTTCTAGGATCAACTCTCTTCATACTCAACATAAATGACCTCTGTGATCATATTGAGAGCAACTGCATTCTCTTCACTGATGATATAAAGCTGTTCAACACCACAGACAATACTACTATCCTTCAAAAAGACCTTGACTATGCATAAGAACGGTCAAACAAATGGCAACTTCAAATCTCAATAAATAAATGCTCTGTCCTACATATTGGCAAAAAATAATAATCAGAAAATAAATTCTTGGCTGAATAGTCAAGACCTTGTTGATGATCCAAACTCTGTCAAGGATCTTGGAGTATTCATCTCTAATGACCTAAGTGCTAGAGCCCACTGTAACTACATAGCCAAAAAGGCATTAAGAGTTGTTTACCTAATCTTACATAGTTTTTTCTCTGGTAATATTACACTACTAACTAGAGCATACAAAACTTGCATGCTAGACCAATACTTGAATACAGCTCATCAGTCTGGAATTTGCATTACATATCCGATATTAGTACAGTTGAGAAAGTGCAGTAATATCTTACAAGAAGAGTTCTCCATTCCTCTACTCATTGCACAAGACTTGCAAGACTTATCACAAGACTTGAAATTCTAGACCTAGAATTTCTAGAAATTCTAGACCTGCCTTCGGTCTGATCTAAGTATAGCATACAAAATCATACATTACAATGTCCTGCCTGTCAATGAATACTCCAGCTTCAACCATAACAAGAGCAAACAATAGATCCAAACTCAAGGTTAACTGCACCAAACTTGATTGCAGGAAATACGACTTCAGTGGTCAATGTCTGGAATTACTCTACCTGACTCTGTGGTTTCTTCCCCAAACCCCAAAAACTTTAACCTTAGATATTCTACTATTGACCTCACCCCTTTCCTAAAAGGTCTGTAGTGGGCATGCATAAGCGCACCAGCGTGCCTACTATCCCTGTCTTGTTGTATCTTTTTTTAAAAAATTTTTTTCTTATATGTATCCATGTATTCATAACTCTTTTTACTTATACCTATTATCTTGTAAGCAATTGACAAACCAATAAAATAAAAATAAAATAAACATCTCCAATGCTTCTAGCCTCATCAACATTATCAGCCAAAGAGTTGATTGACATATTAGATATTTTTTGTGATCTATGGTTATTTTTAATTTATCTACTGAACCATTTTTCTCTGTGAGTTTGTTCCATATGCAATTATACTGTTTAAGATAAAATCTAGTCTCCATGCAATATCCTAAACTTACATTTTTAATTACACAATTAAAAGCAACAACAGATTTAAAAATTTCACATTATAATTAGTTCCATAATGTACAACTTAGAAGACAGACAGGATACATATTTGCCATTAATTGATAAAGAGGTATGGTTTTACTTACTGTGTGAAATACATGAGAACAAGAAAGCAACACCTGTTCAGAAAAAATAACATCATTTTGAGATTTCAATTAATTCAAGAAATTTGAACTGTAATTACCAAATGCACAATAAATAAATCATAGTTTTCATTGCAGAAAGAACATATTAGTATTAATTACATTATCTACATTTTTATTACATTTTATACTTAAGCACTGCATGATTTTTTTCCCCAATTGATTTTTAAAGTGCTTTGGGAAAAGATACAAGGTAGCATCCTTAATGCCAAGGGCATAAGGTGAATCACGAGTTCCTGAATATTAGGAATATCTGAGACAACCTTCTTCCTAGATAGACCTTGAAGTCCTTGTTTAATCTTTAAAAAATGGAAAGAAGGCTGTTGATTATTTGCTTTTTAAAGAAATTATGTCATATTCATGATCAAGGAAAGTCCAGTTTTATTTGAACCTTAGCAACTCACACAACAAACTCCCCTCCCCTCCAACTCCATATAACTAAACACAAGTTAATTGATTTCATTTTATCTAATGGTCATTTTTGTGTATGTTTCACCAGATTCCAGGTCAATGAGAGGCTTGGGTTAATCTGAAATTTTGTGGCTTTGATGAAGAAACTGGAAACTGACTGGAAAGAGCAGCAGCTGCTTTAATGTCTGGCAGACAGGCGCTACGTAGGTGCCCTTATACACCTGAAAACATCTTTTCAAAGTTGAAAATTGCAGCGTTCCCAGTTCCATCAAATATACAAGAAGTCCCCAACTTATAGTTGTAACTGAATTATGGTTGTAAGTCATGATGTTTGTTAAGTGGGTTGAGTGGTGAGGTTACTAAATGAATACTATGGTGGTTAAGCAAACATGAGGAAACCGATGGCTTACTATGCAATTTCACCAGAAACAGAAGTAAATTCCAACTCTATTAAAAATGTTGTAAATGGCAGCCACATGACAGCAGAAGCTATCAAGATGTGAAATGATTGGAGGTTTCTTGGCCATCTTGGAATTGGTGGTTGAGCAGTTAGTCGTAAGTTGAGTGCTATCGCTATTCCATAATATTAAAGGAGGCAGGTAAAATACCTGTGGCTGAAGGGCAAATTCTTCTTTGCATATAGCACAAGGTTGAACAGAATCTCCTTGCTTTATAGATCGTTGCTTCACATATTCCCAATCTTCTAGAGTTAGTGGCATGGCAGGAAGCTCCACCAATCCAAATTTCTGAGCTGCAGGTAAAGTCCAGCAAATAAAATTGACTACTTCAATATAGGATCTTCCATGTTGCAGTGCATATTTAATATTTCAATGGAAACATAAGCATGTTTATGGCTAGTAATGTTCTTTGGGGATAAACATTAATCAATACTTTCTAGTTCATATTTAATTATAAATCTAAATGTAATAAGTTCAATGAAAGTAACTTAATAACAATAATGTTATTAACTACAGCTTTTTGGGGATGGTTTATTATGGATAGAATGAAGCCTGATGGGAGTATTCTTAGAGCAATTATTTATTTTTGTAAATAATTGTCAAGAATCTCTGCCGAGAGAAAAAGAACTAGACATAACTAGAACATATAAAATGCACAGAAATATCCATATTTCATACATGCATAGTATATTAGTGTAATTTTCTGTTTCATCAAAGTGAAATCATCTTCATATTTGCTTCAGAAGATATTTCATAGTGTAAAATGGATACTCCCAGGTATGAATGCATAATATGCTGTACAAAATTGGAACTAAATTTGCTAAAGCTCCTCCTTGTTCAAGTAAGCAGATGTGCCATATGACAGAGGAATTTGACAGGTATGTCAGATTTTTCTCGGGCAACCAAGACTTCTGGATTCCACACTGGGGTTTCTATCTGAAAGAATGTTTGCAGGGTTGAGTGATAATGAGCAAAACCCAAAACAAACAAACAAAGCCTCAACTAAAATTAAACAAGCCACCCTAATATCTTATTCTCTAGATTTCAAACCCTATTTTGTTACTTTTTTTTTTTATTTGCCTGCTTCAGCACAGAAATTACTTCATAATATGGTATTTTGAAGACATGTACTAATTTGGTCATTTTAATTTTCCCAGAAACCAAGAATTTATCTATCTGAATAGATATGATTTAGATTTAAAATAATCACTCAATAAACAAGTAGATTTATTATAAAAATGGTTAAACAAAGCATTTTTAAAGCACATTCACAATTTTTTCTTAAGATTGAGATGATTTTAATAGTTGTTAAATGTCCTGCAATGATGTATTCTAACAGGGCAAAGCTGGGAAATCTGTGAATATTTGAATATGGTTGAACTACAACTCCCAGCAGCAGCTCCATCCTGTTCTCTTCAGTCCATATTAAATATTCCAGTTTGTGGATAAAAGTGGACATCATCAAATAACATACCAATGTGCATTAGCACATATATACAGAAATATATCTTCTATATCTGTCTAACTATTTATATGACTGCAGAGCTGGGCTTTCAAATTGAATGATCTTGAAATAGAAACACTCTGCTTTAAAAAAAAAAGAATGGATGGGAAGCAAAACAGGTAGAAGGGGTTTATTTATTTATTAAATTTATATGCCTCCCAGCTCACTATCAAGTAACCCTGAGAGCCTTACGATGTTATAAAAGAAGGGTCTTCAAACTTGGCAAGTTTAAGACTTTGGACTTCAACTTCCAGAATTACTGACCCAACATATCTGGAAGAGGAATTCTGGGAGTTGAAGTCCATAAGTCTTAAAGCTATCAAGTTTGAAGACCCCTGTTATAAAACAACAATATGAAATAATTAAATCATTAGAAACATTAAGCATTAAAATTAAAAGTTTAAAATTATCAACAACAAAAGCAGGATAACAAGGGACCATTATGTAAATTGGGTAGAGATGGGATTCTAATTTTCTAACCAAGTCCAGAGTGGGATGCCCTCATCAGGAGCCCAAGGCAGGTGGCAGAGAAAGATTTTGTGGCCAAGAGGATGGGGGCCAGATAACAGATAATCAGAGTTGGAAGGGACCTTGTAGGTCATCTAGTCCAGCCCCCCCCCCCGCCCAAGCAGAAGACCCTACACCATTTCTGACAGATAGGAGTCCAATCTCTTCTTGAAAGTCTCAAATGATGGCACTCCCACAACTTCCGAAGGCAACTTCTGTTCCATTGGTTGATTGTTCCCATTGTCGGAATATCATCTCAAGGGGCATGTTGTTCCAAAGGGCAGGGGCCATGGCAAAAAAGGCTCATCTCCTGGACCTTGCCAGTCGAAATTCTTTGGTGGACCCAGTGTGCCTCTTCTATTGGAGTAAGTGGCAGGCCAATCACATTGGGATGAGATGGTAGCCTTGAGCATGCCATAAAGTGTTGGCTAACTCGATTCATTTCTTTTTGTGTTTGTTTGCCTTCAAATCAATCTTGACTCCTGGTTTTTTTGGGAATGTTTTGCACAAATGATTTGCCCTTACTTTTCTTAAGGCTGAGAGAGGGGTATTGGCCCAAGGGGGAGGGGAGTAGCCTTAAGCAGATGGCTTTTTGCCTAAGGAAAGACGGTAATACATCATCTTCTAGTTTCCATCCCATGTCTCAACCATGACATCAAACTAGCTCCCAAGAGATCTTTACTAGTGATTTTAAAGGATGAAAACTCTTATAAACAAAAATTTAAAAAGTGTAAAAGTAGCAGCTTGGTAGTTCTTCCTAGTTATTAGTCAGACCATGTAATGTTATTATCTCATGACAGTATAATATGTTGCCGCTGCACCTCCTGTTTCCCCAGGCAGGAAGCTTATGCATCCATCTCCTTTATTATAATAATATAATACAGCAAGTCTCTTGTTTCTTGATTTAAAGCTGGGTGTTTAGCTACAGGCATTATTCATGGATTTGCCCCCAAATCATTACAAAAACACAACTTGTAAATTTTTGAGCAAAGGGTAGTTAAAGGTGAAGGTTTTTTTTAATAAAAGCAAATTATGCCCAGCCTAGTAAATTATTTTTTCTTTTTTGTAAATGCAACAGCTGCTCAAGTACTTCTCCCAATTATAGTAGAAGGCAACTCTAGATGGTGCTAATGTGGTTTCACTGTGTGGTAGGCTCGGTTCTTTCTGTGTGAAGACTTTCCTTCCTAATGGCAAAGATATTTGTGCTGGCAATACAGTAAAATCTTTTGCTATTGATCACAGAGAAAATCAATTTAACATACATATCAAAATATATCAGGGCAAATATATCATTCCCTAAGTAATTCTCCTTAACTTTGTGGCATTACCTTTTATTTAAGATAGATTCAGTAGATTTTGATAGTTTCAAGGGTTATTTAATGTAATATATTCCTATAGTTTCTCAGATCTCTCTTTATGTATGCAAAGAGAGAATGTGATACCAATGACACAGTCAGCAGCAGTCTGCAATGTTAATGATGTTAATGTTATTTTTTCTAATCACTTAAAATTAGTTTGTGATTCTTTACACGTGTCCTCATCCAAAATAAATTATACTGAGTTGCTTTTAATTCACAGACAGAAAAACTCTGAATCCAAAATGTTTAGGCAAAGAAGAAATACAGTAATTGCTGTTTTTTCCCTGCTGCTTGTAACATTCCAAGAAATATCTATTGGCTGCAAATGGAAGCTGAAAAGTAAGAAAACTGCTTGTAAGAACAAGCAGCTCTTCAAACAGCTCTTGTTGTATTGTGATGCTTTTATGCTATATGGAAAAAAGTATCTATTTATTATAATAAAAATAATTATTTACTTACTTATTAAATTTATGTGCCACCAAAGCTTCCCATACCCAAGAGGCATTAAACATTTATTAAAAACAAAGAAGAACAGACTGAAAAATTAAATTACCTAAAGTCAGAGGCTGAGGATTTGGATCAAGAACATATTCTTTTTCTGGATCTTCATTTTGTGGCTTATTTTGGTTGTTTGGCTGTTTGTTTGTTTGTTTTAATCCAGTATCTATAACTGCTCTGATTTTCTCTTTGTTCACAGGTCTGTATTTATTTTTTTTACTCCATGTTTTTGACTTTAAAGGATCAGCTAATGAAAGATTTTGCAGTTGAAGATCATGTAAAATATGATCTTGTAATGCCACAGCAGTAAGTGCTACAGACTCTGGTTTGTAGGAACTCCCCTAAAATAAAGTTTCATAATTATTTTTATAAATTACTGTTATATATGAATGATATGTACAGCATATTAAACAACAAAAGAAATTCAGCCTTTAGCCAATGATTTTTTTAGCCTTACAGAACCTTTATGCCCATACAACTCCCATGTTTGAAGTCTTACTAATATACAATTACCACAATATGAAACATAAGATTGATATTTGACACATCCCACTTCAACTTATATAAAGGCAAAAATAAATCTTTGATTTATCATTTATATTAAATAAAATAGCAGCAGTTTTAAACTTTTAATTACTGAACCCATAATTATTGTGTGCAATAAACTCATTATGAACTATAAAAGTTTGACATGCCTAAACATATTTTGTTTCAGTGTAATTAAAAATAAAACCTAAGGCTACTTCTCCCTTCCAAAGCAACTGCACATTAAAACAATTATAGCAGTAGATAATATTTTATATGCATTAAATCGGCCTATTTATAAAGCTTTTATTTTCAAAGCTCTTTCTCAGCATGTGTTTTACAATGATAAGATCCAGGCACCTTGAAATATTTCTTTTGCATCATGGAACAGGAGGCAGTGATAATTTCTTTATCTTCAATATACAAAGAGGTCCTGCATGCACTACTAAATTAGTACAATCCTAACAAAAGAACATTAAATAAAAACATTGAATATTATAAACAGCATGGCAATCAAAATATATGGTTGGTGTTTGCAAATAGCCCTTGACTTGCTGCCACAGTTGAGACCCAAATTTCTATTGCTAAGCAAGGCAGTTGTTAAGTGACTTTTGTTTCTTTTTTTTTTTTTTTGCCCAGGGTTGTTAAAGACATGTGGCAATTGAGTCTCGGCTTATTCCATTGACTTTGCTTGTTGGAAGCTAGCTGAGGTCACAAATGGTGATCACATGACCCCGGGACAGTACAACTGTTATGAATGCATACCAATTGCCAAAGGCTCAAATTTTGATCATATGATCATGGGGATATTGCAATGGTCCTAAATATGAACACCAGTCATATGTCACTTTTTTCAGAGTTGTTGTAAATTCATATGGTCTCTAAACAAATAGTTGTAAGTTAAAGACTATCTGTTCTCACTTTTATATTCAATCTGATAACATTCAGCAAAAAGTGATTGCAAGTTGAGGATCTTAGACTTCGACATATGTTCTTAGTGATCTATTACTGTAATGTAAACTTTTTTGTGAGAGAGTTCCAATTCTGAGTTTATACTTGTTATTGATTTGGACAAGAAAAAAAGGACAGGTGGTCTTCGACTTACAACAGTTCATTTAGTAACCGTTTAAAGTTACAACATCACTGAAAAGAGTGACTCATATAATTTTTCATACTTATGACCATTGTAGCATCCCCATAGTTACATGATCAAAATTCAGATAGTTGGCAACTGACTCCCATTTATGATGGTTGCAGTGTCCTGGGGGAAAGGAATCACCTTTTGTGACCCTCTGACAAACAAAGTCAGTGAGGAAGCCAGATTCACTTGACAAACATGTAACTAATTTAACAACTGCTTTGATTCACTTAACAACTGTGGTAAAAAAGTTTATAAGATGGGGTAAAACTCAGCTAGCCAATGTCTCACTTAGCAACATAAATTTTGGCCTCAATTGTGGTTGTAAGTCAAGGACTATCTGCATAAGGCAGGGGTCTTCAAACTTGACAGCTTTAAGACTTGTGGACTTCAACTCCCAGAATTCCTGCTCCAGTCATGTTAGCTCAGGAATTCTGAGAATTGAAATCCACAAGTCTTAAACTTGCCAAGTTTGCAGACCCTTGGTATAAGGAAATAGGTTTTTCTTTATTAGAGATACTATAGTTTCTCACAGTCAGCCAAATGTTTAGACTGGATTTCACATTTTTTGCCTAACTATCGAGTCCTGGGAATTCAAATGTTGGGGATTGCAACTCCAACACCAACCATTGTTAGTGGAGGATTTGAAGAACCTGAGGGCATCCAGCTGCCCCCAATTTTTCTACCTTAGATATGAAAACTCCCCAGTCCTACCCCTGAAGGCACCATGCTGAGATACTGCCCTCATCTACATCGATAATGGCACTCTATAATACTCAAACATGCCCACTTTAAGGTGTGTGGAGTTCAACTCCCGAAATTTCCCTGCTGAGGAATTCTGGGAGTTGAAGTTCACGTATCCCCAAATGGCCACGTTTGAATAGGTATATAATAGGGATCTCCCTTGCATTTCTTTCGCTTTCTTCGCGCCCCCGCCCTACTGCCCCCAAAGCACTTGCCGCCACCTCAGGCGCTTCGGGAGCTAATATTATTCCGAAGGCGTCCTTCTCTCCCTTCGGGAGCCAGAAACACTCGGTCCCTTTCGCTGCAGATGGACGCTTTCTTTCCCTCTTGTTGTTGCTGCTGCTGTCCGGCTCGAGCGCTCCCCAGGTTGCTAAGCGACCAGATTAACAGCAGGCCCGGAAGGCCGGACGAGTCTCTTCGGAGGTCGCGGGCACGCGCAGGCGCTTTGCCTGTCCTCTGACTGCCTCGCGCACTCCCTCCCTGGGGGGGAGGGGCCACTTGGGCGGGGCTGCTCCTGTGGAGGCCTCACGCACGAAGGCTGCCAGCTACAGTAGCACCTGAGGGAATCCAGGTAGAGTTCTGGTGCCTCTTTGCAGCCACCTAGTGGTTGTCTGGGTGTTTGCAGCTCAGATTTGATAGTTTGCAACTGAGGAGGGATGCTGGGACACTTGGTGAGTGAGATTTGTCCCTTAGGCTGTCTCCCAGTTTTGGTGGCTTTGAGACCTGAGATAAAGATGAGTTTTACCTGAGGTAAAGGTCCCTGTTCAGCTGCCAGGCGCTGTTTTTCCAACCTTCATGGTGCTCTAATTAATTCCCATTACCTTAGATTTTGAGCGCTCCCTGGCTGCCGCCTAGTTGGTATGATGTATTTATTTTCCATTTTATTTGATTTTATTGGTTATGTTTAAACTCAAATTGGATTTTTTTAAAATTTTATTTTGGTATGTTTATTGTAAACTCCAAACAAGGTGCAACAATGGGTGGTATAATTAACAGAAACAAAATTTTTAATAAAAAGTTTCTCCTTTGGATTGAACTTATTTTGAGCCGATGTAGAATCAGTTTTGAATATAAGGAACTACAAAATAGCATCTCTCAAATGAAGCTCAAGTCCTGACGACTTCATGGATAGTGCAGATTTTCCCAAACTGTATGGTTTCCACTCAGGTTTTTTTGACTGGCTTTTTACCCAATATATATCCAAGCACTAACCAGGTCCAACTTTATTTAATCTCTTTATTGAGATTAACCAAGCTCCATTAGGTGCCATATCTATGTACTCCTAAGAGATTGATTTAAAAAAAAAGGATGAGTGGGCATGCTAAGCCATAGTTTATTTATCCATAATTTATTAATTAAATCAGAACTGACAGGTTTACACAAAACACTAAAGCATCAACCATATTTTGCATGCAACCCAAATTTTCTCAAATTTTGCATACAATTTCTTAAATCATACTTTGCCTGAGCATACAGACATATTCCCCTTTCTTATTAAAGATACCTTTCCTGGGATGCTATCTAGCTGTTTTGGACTGTCGACATAGAATTAAGGGAATTGAAACCTAAACAGTTGGGGGTACACTGTTGTGAGTAAAAAAGCCTTCTCAGACCAGCTAGTCCTAAATAGGATTCACGATTTGCATGCAGAAATCTTTTAATTCCCATTTCAAAAGATGGGGCTTGTACAACTTATTAAGTCATGTTTGTGCAACATTCCGAGAAAGAAAACTTTAATATATCTATTTATTTTATTTATTTATTTTGTCAAGTAATTACAAAATAAAAGGTATAAGTATACACATAGTTATGGATACATGAAATGGATATATATAAGAAAAAAAAAAAAAGAAACAATAGGATAGGGACGGTAGGCACGTGCGCTTATGCACACTCCCTACAGACCTCTTAGGAAGGGGGTGAGGTCAGTAGTAGACAGTCTAAGGTTAAAGTTTTTGGGGTTTGGGAAAGAAACCACAGAGCCAGGTAGAATATTTCAGACATTGACCACTCTGTTGCTGAAGTCGTATTTCCTACAATCAAGTGCAGCTTACCTTGAGTTTGTATCTATTGTGTGCTCTTATATTGTTATGGTTGAAGCTGAAGTATTCATTGACAGGTAGGACATTGCAATGTATAATTTTATATACTATACTTAGATCGGACCGAAGGCAGCATAGTTCTAGGTTTTCTAGGTCTAGAATTTCAAATCTAGTGGCATAAGGTATTCTGCAATGAGTAGAGGAGTAGAGAACTCTTCTTGTGAAATATTTCTGGACTTTCTCAACTGTGTTAATATCAGATACATAATGTAGGTACTAGACTGATGAGCTGTATTCAAGTATTGGTCAAGCAAATGTTCTGTACGCTCTTGTTAGTAGTGTGATATTACCAGAGAAAAAGCTACATAAGATTAGGTTAACAACTCTTAATGCTTTTTTGGCTATGTAGTTATAGTGGGCTCTAGCACTTAGGTCATTAGAGATGAGAACTCCAAGTTTGGATTATCAATAGTCAAGACCTATTCAGCTTGTATTTTATTTTCTGATTTTTTTTGCCAATATGTAAGACAGAACATTTATTTGTTGAGATTTGAAGTTGCCATTTGTTTGACCATTCTGATACATAGTCAAGGTCTTTTTGAAGGATAGTAGTATTGTCTGTGGTGTTGAACAGCTTTACATTGTCAGCGAAGAGAACACAGTTGCTCTTAATATGATCACAGAGGTCATTTATGTAAAGTATGAAGAGAGTTGGTCCTAGAACAATGCCTTGGGGGACACCACTGTTGACAGGTACAGAATTTGATAGGACGCTCCCAATTTTGACCATTTGTTGTCTGTTTGACAGGAAAGCTTCTATCCAGTTATGCAGGTGTCCAGAGATACCATAAGATTTTAGTTTTAGGAGTCGTTTATCATGTACCACTGAATCAAAGGCTTTACAGAAGTCTATGTAGATTGTGTCTATTGTTTTGCCCTGATCGAGTTGTGTAGGCCATGTTTTTGCAGTGTAAGAGTTGCAGATTACAGGATAGTTTTTTCTGAAACCAAATGTTTTATTAGAGAGTAGTTTGTCTCTAAGTGGAGGATAATGGATTGGTTAATAATCGATTCCATGACTTTACAGGTGACGCAGCATAAAGAGATTTGTCTGTAATTTTCAATTAGGTTGGAGTCTCCAGATGGGGATGACCGTGGCCTGCAGATTATAGTTAGAGGTTTGGCTATGGCATAGATAGCTTTTTAAAGAAGTAGGCACATATTCCATCCGGTCCAATAGATAGATATGGTTTTAGATTGTGTAGTGCTTTTTCAACATTGACTTCTGTGAAATCAATATGTATTGGATCATTGGAATCATCTGTGGTTCGACTAGGAAATACTGGGCATGATCCATTGCTGTTTACAAATACTGAGCCAAAGAATGTGTTAAAGAGGTTGGCTTTAATGGTGTTGTCATTGCAGTCTTTACCATTAAGTCCTATCGGGTGGGATGGACCTTGAGTCTTTTAGTTTGTTGTTTACAAAATTGTAGAAAGCGCGGGTGGAATTGGTGCGTAGAAGGTTTTCCTCTTGTTTAATGTGATAATTGGTGCATTCAGTCTTTATCTGTGGCATACATTTTTTTATTGACTGTTGAAGTTGGCAACATGACCAGATTTGTTTTTCAGCCAAAGTGATTTCTTTTTGGATTGACCTTCCTGCATTTAGGTTTTATCAACGACAATCTTTAATCTGTAGTCTACATTTTACACTTACTTCATTTAGTGATTTAAAGAGTCTTTAAAATATGAATTTTATAAACCAATAGTTGTTTATTTTGTTTTATATTTATTTCAGTATTATATAGAGGGTTTTTTCCTAGTTTGAGGGTCCCAATATTTTACTCTAGCCTAGAAGTATTTTTGGCTCAATTTTTTTTAAGTATGTAGCCAACATTCCTCGGCATGTAAAGACAAATTGATTACACATAAGCAACAAACAATTGAAACTATTCTTTCAAAAGCTTGATAATGATGATGATAAACAAGAAGCTTTTTGATGGTGTTTTTGTGTGTGCAAATGCTGTTTATTTAATGTGCTGTTTATGATCATTCCTGTGTTTTAGTTTTGAAAAACGCTCAGGATAATTCAATGGCATAAAATTACTTATACTGTTATTGATAACTATAGACTGAAATTGAAATATTAGCATTCTTGGAACAGCTGCCTCTTTGCTAACTGAAAATAATTTATGAAACTGATTTTAATATCAACAGGAATTTGCTATGCAACAAGGAAGGAGAGATGGGTTTTTTGCTTAGAAAACATAATTAAAATCCAATGGGCATACATTACACAGCTGTGGGATTCAAATGTTTAACCATAAGATTGCTTAACCATAAGATTGTTTGCTAGATGTAAGTTAGCAAGTTGTGTAAATTGCTAATTGTTAAACAAACCATGAGTTAATACAGCGTGAATCAATGATTTTTTTTTTGTTTTAGATCAAAGCATTTCATTTTAACATCTCTATTACCATTTAATCAACAACGATAGCAAGATTATATTAATATTATAAATAATATTTGATATAGATAAACTGTCTATAAACATTTATGCATACAAGCATAAAAACTTTGATCTCCTTTTTTTTCTGAGGATAAAAATTACAAAGAATGAAGAACAAATCATTGTTTCTATGGTATGTTGGAAGTCCATATTTAATTTTCTTAGCAGTTTGCTTCCAATGTACTCATTGAATTCACATATAATACTAAGCCAGGATTTGTTTTCGTTGTTGTTTATTAAATATTTATTTATTGAATAAATTACACTTGGCTGCATTTATATGTTAACATGCTGAGTCACAAAAAGGCAAACTACGTATTTGTTTAATATGAAATGTGGGCTCATGTGTTCCTTTGCAATTTTGTAATACCACATCTATTATTATTTAATTCCAGGTAGAATGTAGCCAGCCAATCAATCAATTAATCAGTCAATCAGTCACTCAGTCTGGTCATCTGTCCTTCCCTCCCTTCAGTGATTTTCATATTGACTGTTTCGAAGTCAATTTATAATATAATGAAAATAAAACCATCCATTTTATTTTCTTATATATAAAGAAAATAAAACCAACCGACATAAAAGAGACAATCAATTCCAAAAATAGTCAGATATATTAGATCAATTAATTTTTTTTATTTGGTAAATGACGCAGGAAAATATTGCCGACACCAAAAGTCTTTGGAACAATGGTTCTCCACAGCTTTGTGAAAAGCAAGCCAAATCTTGTACAGTCAAAGAATGCACAGTAGTGTATTCGCATGGTATATTTTACATGGATTGAATTTCCATGATCAGATTCCCTTATAGTTGAATTTTGGTTTTGCTTTCCAATGCTATGAAACAGCATTGTGGGAAGTCATAATAAATAAATAATATTTTTAAAATGTTATTTGTTTGTTATATACTAATATATTACTTTAGAGATAGACTTGTATAGTATGGAATTGTAGAGAACATATTAAAACAGAGAAAATGTTTTGAAGTCAAGATGTCTCATTTAAGGAAACTAAAAATGTATTTTCTGAGTTTTAAAAAACTTAAAATTGATGAGTTGATTTTATTTTTGCCAACCTACTTAAAATATTAAAAAGATTCATTGCTTCATCATGAAATAATTGTGTAGTTTTTAGCATCTTAGCATCTTCAGAGTTAAGGCAGAAAAGAGAGGATTTTTTTGTTAATTAAAGCAATTTCTTGTTTGCTTTGCTATGTCAAACAAAGCAAGCTATTTGTCACTGTGGTTTGTGTATTTTTTTAAAGAGCTTTCAACTTTGATCTGAAGCAAAGTGCACTGATAGAAAAGATGACAGAAGTAACAAATCCACCATGTCCATTGTCGCTCAGACAAACTCTTTAAGTCAATAAAGGACGAGATTTAGAGGTAGAAAGCCATATGACTTAGGATGAGGCTTGTGCATGCTTGTGAGAAAATGTAGACCTTTGCCTTCTTTCGTTCAGACAAAGGTGTGGGGAAATTTATTAGCCAGGAATTCAGTCCACTATGTACAATGAAAAGGTGCCTCATTTAGGCCTGGGTTTTGCTTGCTTTTCTAGGCAAACAATCCCATTTAAAAAAGCAGCACTGAGCTGGGCCTGTGGCATGTAACAGCTGTTTTATTCAAAGTGTCAGCCCAATAGATCTCAGGCCATGCTTTGGTGATTCCAGAGTTGACACTAATGTCTTTTAAATACCACATTTTGAGTTATATTAAAATTATAAGTATTTTTTTTAAATGATCAAAATAATTTTGCATACTATGAGTAATGTTGATGTCACTGAATAAATGAAGTGAAGAACAAAAGTTCTTATTTGAAACTGACACCAATACATTGATCCATATTTGGTTTTTCAAGAAGCTTTGTAAACTCCATTGTATATCCTTTAGTGAGATTAACTTTCTCGACTACATGGTTGAATACAGACATGGCTGCTCAAACAGACAATGGGAAGTACAAAGATCAAACGGCTTGTCACTCCAACTGAAAAAAAAAATGGTAAGAAAAATCTTCAGACCTGATAGTGGTGGTGTTCATTCAGTCATGTCTGACTCTTGGTGACTCTATGGACCAGGATTCTCCGTGCCTTACAATTTTGTACTACTTCCTTGAGTTGTTCTATGCTTTGACTCAGAATGGGACAACTCACCGTGGCCAACTCACTATGGCCAACTCACCACTGGACAACTTGCTGTAGAGCAATTCACAATTCAGTTTAATTATTTAAAATAAATTAAAATATTTTAATTTTTATCATTCACATTTCATCCTTTTTCATCCTTCCTTTAATGAATCTATTCCACAATTTCTTTAATATTAATGTAGCTCTTGTCCCACAGTGAGTTGTCCCGTGACAAGTTGGCCATGGTGAGTTGTCCCATAGCAAGTTGGCTGCAACAAGTTGGCTATTGCAAGTTGTCCATGGCAAGTTGTCCATGATGAGTTGTCCATGGCAAGTTGGCTGCAACAAATTGTCACAGACCACTCTGGTTGGTGTCAGCTTTGTTGGTGTCCAGACACTATGTTCTTTGGAAACCTGGTTTCCTTTTACCACTAACTCTTCCAAGCATAATAATTTTTCCAGTGAATTCACCCTTCAGTAAATAACATGGCCAAAACAAATGACACAGTTTTGTGATTTTGCCTAAAAGGGACGTATCTGGTTTGTTGATGAGGGCCTTACTGGTCACCTTTGCTGTACAATGAATATATAGAAGCCATTTCTAGCATCAGTCAATTTTCTTCCTATCTTGCTTTTTTTAGGTCCAACTTTTACAATCCAAATATTTACCCTAGAGGATGCTATTCTAAGAGAAGAAGCTTTCTGCTGTCAAACCAATATACTTTATTGTGTAGGTTTGAATCAGAACGAATCTTAAGAATGCTATTCTGAAGCAGTCTTAAGAAAGAATAACTACTATTGATACAGTGAACCTTATTTCAGTGCAAAATTATTTGTAATGCTGGCGGTGTTTTCAGGGCCTGTTTCTTGGCTGGTGTTTCTGAAGGATTTTGATCAAAGGGTACTGCTATGAGAGACACTTATATTAGTGATATCTGGAACTATTTACATTGACTCTCAGAATTCATGAATAAATTAATAAGCCTGAGGACTGGTTGTTGGAACATCATTTTTGAGGAAGGAGATCAAATTGGAGGATTATTCCTTCCAATCTTAAGATCACAAATTCAGTAGATCAAATAATTCTAACATTGTATATAATGTCCAAAGTGGGCTACAGAAAAAATAATTTCCCAAATAATTGCTTCTCCGTTTGACCACCAGGCAACGTATGCAAGAGTGCACATTTAGTGAAAGGATCTTTTCCTATTGTTTCTTGCTAAAGATTATATTCTTAATAACTGGTGCCAAAAGTTGGAATTGGTAAATAGAATTTGTTTATTTGAGAGACTTTCTGTTTCCTATAGTATCTCTGCCTGGCTAAACTAACCTGGCAGGAATGGCGTCCACCAGATTCCCTTGATTAAATGTCATCTATCAGGACCCCAGAAGTATATGGCCTGGCCTCTGGAATGTCTCCCCACAAGAATCCAAAGGCCAAATGAAGTTGAAGTTGTGTTTCCTTTTCTTTCTTTGTTCTCATCTGGGTTTGTTGGCTCATCTACCATTTGTATTCTGTTTTATCTTTTTATCTCTTGGTTTTAAATTTTTAACAACTTGCAAACCATGCAGAATTGCTGGAGTCAAGTAACATATACATTTTCTTTCTTCCTTATCAGCAGAGGATGCAGTCTATGTATACGCGCACAAACACATTCGCATATGCAAACATGTATGTGCTTTGCAAACTTCTTATGCTCAATTAAATTTGAATGGAATTGACTGATTTCCATAGCAATTAATTATTTTTTTTAACCTCACTTATAGGTGAACAAATTATTTCTTTAATTTGTGTACTATTGAAAGAGACAAGCATCTTTCAGTGGATAATTAGCTCTCCAACTACTCTTCCTATATTTAGGCTTCATTTTTTTCCACTATTGTGAAACAGAATTTTGATATATCAGTACTTACATGTATGGTATTCAGCTTTGTTCGAGTATTTTCCCACGTCATCATAGTTGTGCTTTTAAAGTTGTAGCAACGTTTTGGCAGAATCTCATCTGCCATCATCAGGCCTCTGTATTGTGTTCGTCCAGACGAACACAGAGGCCTGATGATATTTGTATGTTGAGCTTTGGTTATCCGGGTTTTTTCCCGCATAAAATTGGAAGTATCTTGACAATGTTTTGCAAAATCTCATTCGTCATCTTCAGGCTTGTGTCTTCGGCTTTGTGCTTCTCGGACTAATGTGAGCTTGAGGCTGCTTCTTCCTTTTAGCTGCTAGTGGGGGTGTGACTTGATTGGGTGGGGCTTGGCTGTGTTCTGATTGGGTGGGGGTGTGTTCTGTTCAGGTGGGGGCTTGGTTGTGCTCAGGTAAGTCTTAGTTGCTGAGGGATTTGAATTGGTGAGCTGTGATCCTGTTGTTTGGCTTCGTGTTCGTGGTCATGCCACATCTTTATGGTGGGTGTCTGTTCACTTCATGTATGGTCATGTCTCATCAGCTCTGTGGGTGTGAGTCTGCTTTCTACGTGGAAGTGTGGTGGTAGCATCTTGTGTGGTGGTAGCATCTTGGTTTCCAAATGGCTGGTAGGCAGGAGGTATCATCTTGTTTATTCATGCTGCGTGGGCATTTTTCTATCTCTATGGCTTCTCTGATTATTCTGTTGTTGAAGTGTTCAGTTTTGGTTATAGTTCTGGTATTTTAATGGTCAGCATGAATAAAGGAGATGATACCTCCCACCTACCAGCCATTTGGAAACCCATCCTCATTAACAAATGAGTACCTAACATGAAGAATGACTCCAGACCCCCATCCACAAGGGCCACACAAGATGCTACCACCACATTTCCACGTAGAAAGCAGACTCACACCCACCCAGATGATGAGACACGATCACGGACCAGAAGCTGTGCCGCAGCTACATCACTACCTGCTTTAAACCTCTCCGACCCATACATGAAGTGAACGGATGCCCTCCATGAAGATGTGGCACAACCACGAACGCGAAGCCAAAAAACAGGATCACAGCTCACCAACTCAAATCCCCCAGCAACTAAGACTAACATGAACACAACCAAAGCCCCATCTGAACAGAATCTACCCCCAGCCAATCAGAACACAGCCAACCCCCCACCCAATCAGAACACAGCCAAGACCCGACCCAATCAAGTCACACCCCCACTAGCAGTTAAAGGCCCGGTCCCACTGGTCGACGGACACAAAACGTATGCATAAAGGACACAGCGGATGAGAAAAATTTCAGGGGTGGCTCCATCCGTTGTCATCCACTCCAAAAAGTGGTGAAAATTTGTATAAACAGAACGGAAAAGAATGGAAAAGAACTGTCGTGGGTAGTATGTAGCGGGGATGTTAAATGGATGTTCATAGGAAGCCTTGCGGATGAAAGCGGATGAGACCTCCGAAGGAGTTCTGGGGGATAATTGTGAAATGGATGCATAGCGGATGAAGCAGATGCATCACGTACGCCTAAAGGAAAGAAAGGGGATGCCGCGCGGATGTATATCGGATGCAAACCGTTCACTGCGCATCCTTTCTATTTCCTTTCTACTAATGCTGTGTAGACGTTCTGTGTACCTTTTGTTTCCTCCCTCTTTCCGTTTTCAGCTGCAGAGGATGTGAGTTGCGAGGATGCCTAGAGGATGCAGAGAGGATACAGCGGATGTTTAACGGATGATAAACGGACATAAAACGTTTGTTGCTCGTATGTCATGGATTTACATTGTATATGGCGGAAAGTTTAACTGTTCACAAAGTTTTGTGCAGCTCAAAACTTCTTGCGCGGATGAAATCGCAGTGGATGGATGCTTGATGGATAGAGTGCATGAAACATGTATGCAATGATTACACAACGGATGCATAGCGTTTTCCAATGGATGGCAAACTTTTTTTAACGTTTTACATCCTCTTTGCATCCGTAAGTGCAATGGGACAGGGCCTTAAAAGGAAGAAGCGGCTGCAAGCTCACATTACTCCGAGAAGCACAAAGCCGAAGACACAAGCCTGAAGATGATGAATGAGATTTCGTCTAACCGTCGCCAAGATACTTCCAATTTTTATGCAGGAGAAAACCCGAATAACCAAAGATAAACACACACACACACACACACACACACACACACACACGTATG
>BLBF01000048.1:5268431-5293643 GCA_015471245.1 Laticauda colubrina
TTTTCAGTTTCAGCTCTCCAAGTTGTAAGTTGTTTGATCTTATCCCAAAGTAGAGGGTGGATTTTGCTGCTCAATTCCAGGTGTAGTGCTAGCAAATCTTTGTTTAACTGATCTAATTGGAATCTTTTACTGTGAACTTCATTTCTGAGTAGAGATATCTCTGTCCTTTTCAGGATACGTTTGGTAGCTGCTGTGTTTTTATGAAATGTTAATTTGAAGCAGGTTGGTGTTACATTGTTGTCTCTGCAGCTGCATAGGAATTTTAGGTCACATAGTATTCCTGCTCTTTTAACTTCCAGTTTCTCATAGCTTCTGATCTGGCTGTTTATTTCCTCCCCGTAGAGGTCAGATATTTGTTTTTTTAAGTTATCGCGGGTACTTACATGTGTGCTGTTCAGCTTCCTTCGGGTATTATCCCACGTCATTGTAGTTCTGTTAAAGTTGTAGCAACGTTTCAGCAGAATCTCATCTGCCATCATCAGGCTTCTGTATGGATGTGGGTCTTACAGCTCCTGGTTTTTAAATTTGAGGCTGGTTCATTCTGATTGGCTGGGAGCCTGGACCTATTTCATTGGACTTGGAGTTTGATTGATTGGTGTTCCTGGTTTCTTCTGTCTGTTTTGTGGCTTTGATTGGCTGGCAACAGTCTGTTCTTGTGTTGGAGGCTTTTAGTGCAGCTTGGCTCCGTGTGAAGGGACGGCTAATATTCATTAGCAAGCTGGGTTTCACCTGGGTGCCTGGTGGGGGGGTTAGGTTGGAGCTATCAGAGGGAGTCTGTTTTTGCCCAGGTGTTTGCCTGGCTTGTGGCATGGAGATCTTTCTATTTGAGAGTGCAGGCTTCCAAATGATTGACAGTCTGGTGGAATCATCTCTTCTATTCATGCTGTCAGGTCTTTTTTCAATCTCTATGGCTTCTCTGATGATTCTGTGGCTGGGGTTTTCTATAGTGGCCAGGGTTTTAGTGCCATTGAAGTTGATGTTGTGACCTGTGGTTTTCATGTGTTGCACTAGTGAGGAGGTGTGTTCCAGCTTTTTTACTGCATTTTTGTGTTCCTCTAGGCGGGTACTTATTCTTCTATTGGTCTGTCCAATGTATGTGGCCGGGCATGATGTACAGGGAATTTCGTATATGCCTTGGTTTTCCAGGTCAATCTTGTCTTTGGGGTTCCTCAGGATGGCTGCTATTTTTTTGTCTGTTTTGAAGGCAGTCTTGATGTGATGCCTGTGTAGTATCTTACTGATTTTATCTGTGGTACCTCTTATGTAGGGCAAGACAGCTGTTCTATAGGTCTGTTAATCTTCTAGGTCTTTATTATGTCTCAATGTGTTTTTGTGGATCAAGCTGGCTATTTTGCTTTTGTGGAAGCTATTGGCTGTCAGTACTTTAGTCAGGGTGCATAGTTCAGTCTTTATATGTGTCTTGTTTGCCAGGCGTTTGGTTCTGGTAATTAGTGTTTTGGCCACGTAGTTTATCTGTGCTGGGTGGTGGTGGGATTGGGCATTGAGGTAGCAGTTGGTGTGGGTTTTCTTCTGGTATATGGTGTGTCCTAGTGTGCCATCTGGTTTTTGTAGATTAGTACATCTAGGAATGGTAATTGTTTGTTTGTTTCCGTCTCAATGGTGAACTTGATTTTGGGGTGTGTGTTGTTTAGGTGTTTTAGGAAATTGTTTAGGTTTTCTTTTCCATGGGGCCAAATCAGAAATGTGTGATCGATGTATCTTAAACATAATTTGGGTTTGTGGGTGGCATTAGCCAGGGCTCTGGATTCAAATTCTTCCATGAACAGGTTTGCAATGACGGGTGACAGTGGTGATTCCATAGGGGCTCCTACAATTTGCTTGTATCTTTGTCCTTTGTATATGAAATATGTGTTGGTTAAGCAGTGTTCTGTTAGTTCCATGAGGTGTTTAGCTGGTTGGTATTTATTTTTGATGATTTCAAGAGTTTCTTTTATCGGGACTTCAGTGAATAGTGAAACCACGTCGAAACTTACAAGCAGTTCTTCTTGTTTCACGTGTAGATCTTTGATCATTTCCAAGAAGTGGTATGAGTTTTGTATATGTGAAGCTTCTGTTTCAGCATGGGGCTGTAGCTGTTTAGTTAAGTGCTTAGCTAGGTTTTGTAGTGGTCCTCCTCTGGAGCTGACTATGGGTCTGAGAGGTATGCCTTCTTTGGGTATTTTTGAGAGGCTGTATAGTTTGGAGCATCTGGAAGTTTTTTCTCTTGGGATGATCGTCTGTTGGATCTCTTTGCTCATGTGGCTGGTTATAATTTTGTTCTTGGTTAATTTTTCCAGATATGTGGTTGGGTCCGTGTTTATGGGTTTGTATGTGGAGTCTTGGAGTAGGTCTGTCAATTTTGTTTCATAGTCTTTTTCTGTCCATTACTACTGTGGCATTTCCTTTGTCTGCTGGGAGTATTATTATGCTGTTATCATTTTTCAGGGTTTGTAATGCTCTGAATTCATCTTTTTGCAAATTATTTTTTCGTGGTTTCATTGTGCATAAGATGTGAGTAACCTGGTGTCTTATTCTGTCAGCTTCATCTGTGTTTAATTTGGTTAGGCTGGATTCTACTGCACATATGATGGATTCTGTTGGGATTATGCTGCTATCCTTTTTTCGGTCTTGCAGGGCTTTTAGTTCTTTGTGCAAGCTGCTTTTGGGTGGTTTGCTTGTGCATAGGATGTTAGTAACTTGGTGCCTTATTCTATTGGCTTCATCTGTATTTAATTTAGTTCGGCTGGATTCTATTGCACATATGATGGATTCTTTGGGGATTTTTTTGGGTGCTCCAGCATAATTGAATCCTTTGGTTAGGACATCTGTTTCTGTTTTGGTGAGTTCTCTGTTGGAAATGTTATATACTAATTGTTTCAGGTGTTGTTGTGAGTTGTTAGGAGCTTTCTTGTCATGTTCTAATTTCTTTAATTTCTTCAAGAGTTTTTTATTTTTGTAAGTGGTTTCAGTTTCAGCTCTCCAAGTTGTAAGTTGTTTTATCTTGTCCCAAAGTAGAGGGTGGTTTTTGCTGCTCAATTTCAGAATACACAATACAGAATATTCCAGAATACACAATACAGAAGCCTGATGAAGGCAGATGAGATTCTGCCAAAATGTTGCTACAACTTTAAAAGCACTACAATGACGTGGGATAATACCCGAAGGAAGCTGAATAGCACACATGTAAGTACCCGCGAAAACTTAAAAAAACATATGTGTATTTATATATATATGTATATCTATATGTATATGTATATGTCTCCATCATCTTTGCCTAAAATGAATATTTTATACAAAACCACATGGGGCATGTGAAAGTTCATCTATCTGAAACTATGTTTTATTTTTCACACACACTCATTCAATTCCCATTAATGTTTAAAATCTATGAGTTGGCTCTTTGCCTCTGCTATGTGAATGTTTAATTTTATTGAACATTTCCATTATTGTTGTCCCATTAATTTGGTGCCCCAGCCATTTAGAGCTATGTGTTTTGTTCAATTTGTTAATCAATTATACATCAGAATATATTTTCTGCATATTACCAAAGCGTACTTTTATGTCAGCTTCATGAAAGCATCTCAGTTCTGATCGGTAGTGATTACCATTAGGAAATGTTGGATTTGAATTTGGCCTATTATTTCTTTTTCCGTCTTTTATAAATCTTCTTTTACCCACGTTGCCTGATTATTGTATCTACCTCTCTTATTTGATCTATGACCATAAGTAAATTAATTCTCCTTTTCTGTAGTAGCACCTGTCCTTTGGAACGAGGTTCCCCAAAATCTGAACAGTTCCAAAGCTGCTATTGTTTAGAAGAGCCGTAGTTAAAGAGTGAAACCCTTCACTTCATTCTTTCTGGTCTGTGGCCCTTGCAATAATTTAGATTTATCCTTTATCTTTTATTGATGTTATTGTAATTTCTTTGTTTCATTGTTGTGAATCTCCCAGAATTATTGAGAGTTGAATGGTACTTGAGTTTAAATAATAACAACTTAAAAAGAGCCTGATAGTTGGTATGAAGTGATCCTCTTTAATTAATTAAAGAGTTTTGTATGTGTGTGTTTGTGTGTTTATGAGTATGTATGTGTATGTATATGCATTTCTCCTTGAAAATTATTAATGCATGAAGCAATGCCAATGACAATAGAATAAAACATAATAGAATAGAATACTTTATTGTCATTGCATCCTACAAATACAATGAAATTTGAAAGCTACTCCAGCACAGTGCCCCAAACACCACATCACAATCACACTACAGAGTATTTAAAAATTAAAATAATTAAAATAATTATTAAAAACCTAGTCTAAAACCTATCTAAACATATAGTAAGTTTGATAGTTTAAAAATGCCACTATATATATCGGGCTAAATCACATATGCATTGTGACAATCAAAGTTGTGTGATTGTAATGGGAATACCTCCTGATATATTAAGGCAGGGGGTGTCAAACTCAAGGCCCGGGAGTCAGATCCGGTCCGTGGGATATTTAGATCCAGCCCATGGGGGAGCCCTGGAAATAGTGAAGGACTGGGCTACGGTGACTCTGCCAGTGAAAATGTGGCCCTCCCGAGCTCCGTTTTTCCTGGCAGAGGGTTGCAGGAGGCTGTCCCAGCTGAAAACTGGAGCCCATTTTCTCTGGCAGAGCACTCCGGCCACAGACCCCCCCGACACAAGTGATGTCAAGCTAGCCACACCCACCCTGGCCATGCCTACCCTGGCCCCTGCGGTCAAACACAACCCTACAATTGAAGCCTACAATTATGTGACCTTCAGTGAAATTGAGTTTGATACCTCTATATAAGATACCTTGTTTGCTAGGCGTTCAGTTTGTCCGACTACAAATCTTTTCATATTTTGCACACCCTATCTTGTTTTGTAATGTGAGATAGTGAGTATTCTAATCTACACTGGGGGATATCCATGTGGGGGGAGATCATAATGGTAGCCACAACCTTACAATTGAAGTCCCATCTATATTTAAGATGGTATATGTAAAAACAGCTTGGCTTTGATTACACATCTTGACTTTTTTCACCCCTCTGTAGGTGCTCCTGGTGCAGATTAAGGAAAATAATTCCTGACTCCTTGCCAGGAAAGTTATATGAAGCCAGTACTTTTCTTCATTGAAGGAAAAAAATGGGTAAAAATGTCATAAATATATTATTTGGTTCTAAACATTATTTCTTTGTCAGTTTTGATCTGGGGACATTATATAATTGCATTGAGATGATAGTTTTAAGTCGGCAGGCAATTTACTTCAAAGAGACAGAAGTTAGGACAGCTCTTGCCTGCCCTCCTCTTTTCAAAGATCATTTCCAGAATGGGAGAAAGGAAGTGTTTGAAGCGGTTAAGTGATTTCTCTCTCTTCACAGACAATTCTTAATTGAGTTTTGGCACATTCTATACATTTTTAGATCAGCATCAAAGCTAGTGTCCGTCCAGTGATAAGCAGCTTGTTCTCAGGTTTCAAAAAAAAAGAAGAAGAAAATACACACATATACACACAGATGGCACATATATACACAAATTTATATAAAGCCTTTATTTTCCACATTGTTTCGATGTATGTATATAATGTGCATGTATATGTGTGTCTATGGATACACACACATATAGCCTTTATTTTCCACATCCTTTACACACACACACAAACACATTTTCCATGAAGCTGAAATGTGCCTATTGCTATAAAATATAAGCAACATAGAGCAAGATATGGCCTTAGGTGCTGAACTGGGAATATATAAATGCTGTGGATTGAATTTACTTTTAAATATTACCCAGAAGATCACTATGGGTTTAGGATTGGTAACACAGCCAGCCAGATATTTAGACTGAATTTGGCATTTTTATCCACCTATTGAGTCCTTCCTAAGCCCATGAGAAAGATACCATTCTCTATGCCTCTATTTGTTTTATTAATCCCTTGTAAAACTGTAGATTAGGGTTAATCTGGACGATCAACAATATCATTTGTATTATAATATAAAAGTATTGTGATATTAGTTATTAGCAGTGCTAGGTTGTCCCATTTGTAGAAATGTTATTTTAATTGTATCTGTATCAGAAATAACTTCCAGGGAAGTGTTTTTTAGAAAATCATATTGATTTTTTCTCAGGAGAGAACAATATATGTAAGAGAATGAAAAATGGCCATTTTTTTTATTTTCATTGCATCTATAGCCATCTGACATTGGATAAATTGATTCCTTCCATCAATCTTTGAAGTCTTTATTATGTGTATATGTGGAACTTCTCTTGAGAAGTGTGTAAAAGTGACATAAATTGGTGTAAAATCGGGCTGCTTGGCTGTTTACAGTTTCAAAGGACATGTATTACATCAGGGCTATCAAACTTGCTGCCCGTGGGCTGGATGCGTCACATGTTAGCTACGCCCACACCCGGTTTAGCGAAGGGAGAGAAAGTCAGGATACATCACAGGATAATGCAGTGATGACGCGAGTTTGACACCCCTGTGTTATATAAGGCCTCCACTCTAAGATCAGCAATTATTATGAATCCAATACAACCATAATGATATTGTATGCACTGTGTCAATAAGTGTTCAAATGACATCATAACACAAATGATGTCACTTGCTAACTCTTGCTCCCTCGGCAGTTTTTCATGCCTGTGCTGTTCCCAATTGCTTAGCAGATGCAATTTAAGAAGTTAGTATGAAGCTATGAAACCAGGGTATTCTTATTTAATGTCTAGTTTCTTTGCTTACAAATCTATCTAGGAATTATACTCAATAGGAGAGGCCTTTTTAAGAACGTGCTCCTATGTTTATAGCCCTGTCCTTTCCAGTATGTGGAAAAAATCCTTCTTTTGGATTGTTTGCAGGGCTTTTTTCTCTTAATTTATACAAATAAATTAAAACCCAGCAGTAGCACTGATCCCAACTTGCTTGCAAATAATTTTACCCCTTGAAGGTTTCTTTGAAGAAATCCAAAGGGATTTTAAAAACTGGATATAAGAATGTAAAGCAATATTTGTACTAAAGCAGTTAAGCTGTTTGTAAACAATTACATGTCTTTCCTGGGTCTTAATTTAAACAGGACAAAGAAATGCTTTGTTGTTCTTCCTGGGATTTGAGTTAATTCAAAATGGAGCAACAAGTTAAAAAAAAACTCCCTACCATGTGTTTCCTCTTTAATTAGTTAATAGGTATGTAGGTTAAATCCAAAAAAGATTTGGAAAAATCAGTTTAAAATAAACACCTTAAACTGCTCCTCTCATTTTGTTTGAAAATTGTTTTTTTTTGTCATTCTTTTCTCCCTTGGTTCTTCGGTTATTGATTTAAGGTAATTCTAGGTTCAAAATACCTTTTGCATTAAAAACACTCTTGAAAGAACAATTTCATTTAACTGTGGGCTTGGAAATCAGCCCTTGCCAGTGAAGTGATGGTGTCATAGCATCCTGGCAGACTTTGTATCAGCATAACTACAGAATGAATGTGGTCATTTGCTAAAAGAGAAAAGCTAACTTATTCTTTGATTCTAAACTGTGGGCGGAAGTGGGAGTGTGGATTTTCGTAGGGTAGAATCTCTTATTTAGATAGAATATGTCCTAGGCACATCTGTCTTGATTTAAAATACACTATTTGAAAGTTGAGAAGTTTATCTGGAGTGTTTTGTTCGGAAAACACACGAGGTAGACCGGGTTCCAACAACAAATACTTTATTCTTTAACTACTCAGTAAATAGGAACACTTGGTTGAAGCCGAGACCAGCCTTTTATACAGGCTGGCTTGCCTGCTTGCAGCCAATGGCAGTTGCTTAAATTTGCCGCCTTTCAGCAGCTCTTTGGATTGGTTCCTAGTGAACCAATCCAATCCTTAGTTTATTTGACCAATCAGGTTTGCAGATTTGGAGTCACCTACTTTACATATAGAACACCCCTCCCCTCTTAGTTCAGTCCTACGTGGTGACGTAGTCTCGCAGGTAGGTGGGGCTTTTCCGGACTCGACTTGACTTGCACGGTTCATTCTTAGTGAAGACTTCGACCGGTTCGGATGGGGCTGCTGTGTCGTCCGTTCTTCTCCCTGGAACCATCTGGAAGGGTGAGTCAGCCATTTTACCGCCGCCTGAGTCTCTTAGGTTGGCGGTTTTGCCGCTTCCTCCCGTTTCCTCCGGGCAGGTCGAGCTGGCCTGTCTGGCCCCTTCCGATGGGCTCTTCACGCAAGTCTCTCCAAACAGTGAGTCTTTTATTTGCTCTTTTTGTTCATGTGTTTCATTGGTTTTATTTTTTAACGGTTCTTTATTTAATTCTTGCGATTCCCCCCCAACCTTAGTTGGCAATTCGTCGTTTTTTTCGACGAATGGTTGTATGTCTGTGGTTCTTTCTATATTTCGGGATCGAAGCTGGTCTATGTGCCGCTTCCATTCCCTGCCATCATCTACTGTTAACCGGTAGGATTTGGGCCTGTTATTTGGGTAATTTCTCCTGGTAGCCATGCTGGGTCCCCAGTGAAGTTTTTGGCATAGACTAAATCGCCAATTCCAAATTTTCTAAACCGTGTAGAGGAGTCGGGGGGGTTTTCTGGCATGAATTCTGGGTGCAGTCTATCAAGGTGTGACCTTAGTTTTCTCCCCATGAGTAGTTCTGCTGGGGACTTGTTGGTTGTGGTACTGGGTGTTATGTGCTGGAGTGTGAGCAATTGGTTAATTTTTTGCTGTACATCTCCATGTCCATTTTTTCTAGCCCTTCCTTTGTAAATCGGACCATTCTCTCTGCCCTACCGTTTGCAGCCGGATGGGTCGGCGCGGTTAGGGCATGTCTAATACCTAGGGAGGCTAGGTAGTGTTCAAAGTGTAGGCTGGTTAGTTGTGGTCCATTATCGGACACGAGGACGTCCGGAATGCCATGGGTGGCAAAAAGGGTGTCCAGTTGTTTTATTACTAATTCAGTTGTTGTTGATGGCATAATTTTTACTTCTAACCAGTTAGAATAGGCGTCCACAACAATCAGAAAGGTATGTCCTTTAGTTGGACCAGCGAAATCGATGTGGATTCGTGACCAGGGGCCCCATGGAATTTCCCAATCTCTAATGGGTGCTTTGGGTGGGGATGGTCTAATTTTTTGACATTTGTTACATGAGGTTACCCAGTATTCAATGTCCCTATCAATACCCGGCCACCAGACATAACTTCTAGCAAGGCTTTTCATTTTTACAATCCCCGGGTGACCTTCGTGCAGCATACTAAGTACCCTAGGTTGTAGTTTGTTAGGAATAACCACCCGATCACCCCACAGTAAACACCCTTTTTGAATAAAAAGTTCGGTTTGTCTGGTCCGGAAAGGTTTAAAGTTTTCAGTTTTTTGATTTTCCGGCCAGCCTTTACCTACCCAGTTAAGAACACGGGCAGTCAAAGAGTCTTTTGCGGTGGCTCTGGCAACATCATATGCTGATATGGGTAGATTGGGGCAAGTCTCTATTTGTAGTGCTGTTCATTGCTGGTGCCGGGTCTTCTTCAGTCGCTGGCAAGGGTGCTCTGCTTAAAGCGTCCGCGTGTGAAATCTGTTTCCCCGGTTGGTGTGTCAGAGTGTATGAGTAGGCTGCTAGGAACTCTGACCATCTCGTCATTCTTGGGGAGAGGATATTTGATGTAGGTTTGTTTCCCGCCAAAATTCCTATTAGCGGTTTGTGGTCTGTTATAATTTGAAAAGTCCGCCCATATAGGTACTCGTGGAAGCGTTTCACTCCTGCGACAATTACTAGTGCCTCTCTGTCCAATTGGCTGTAATTCCGCTCGGTTTTAGATAAAGTCCTCGAATAATATGCGACGGGCGCTTCTCTGCCATCTGGTAGTTGGTAGCTTAGGATGGCACCTACTCCGAATGGGGAGGCGTCGCAGGTCACTCTTAAGGGCAGTGTGTTGCTAAATTGAATGAGAACGTTTGATGATGTTAGCAAGCTTTTAATTTTTTGGAAGGCTTGCTTTTCTTTGTAACCCCAAGTCCAAATTGCTTTTTTGTCTAAAAGACGGTGCAATGGTTCTGCTATAGTGGCCTTATTTGGCAGGAATACATTATAGAAGTTAATTAGTCCTAAAAAGGCTTGTTTTTTGGTTCTGGTGCGTTTTTAATCGCTTTAATCTTTTTGTCTGTAGGGTGTATACCCTCTCCGTCTATTAAATAGCCCAGGAATTTGATGCTATTCTTAATTAGGCAACACTTTTCTCTTTTTACTTTGAGGCCAGATTCCCTGAACTTAGTTAGTACTTCTTTGAGTCTGTTTTTTAATTGGGTTTCATCTTTGGCTGAGATCAGGACGTCGTCGAAATATGGTACGACTCCTTGTATGCCATTTCGGAGGCGTTCCATTAGACTCTGGAAGACGCCTGGGGCCACACTCACTCCAAATTGGTGTCGGTGACATTTGGATGCGCCCTTATGTGTGACTATAGTCTGTGCTTCAGCAGTTTCTGGGTCCACTGGGAGCTGTTGATAGGCTTGTGCTAAGTCAAGTTTAGCAAAAACTTTTCCTTTTCCCAGGGAGTGAAGCAAATGCTGGACTACAGGCACCGGGTATGCGATTGGTTGTAATGCGTGGTTCAGGGTAGCCTTATAGTCACCACAGATTCTCACGGACCCGTCGGGTTTGACCGGTGTGATATAGGTGTTTCCCACTTGGCATGGTCCACAGGTTCTAACATCCCTTGGGCTATTAATTTGTCCAGCTGTTCCTCTATTTTTGCCTTTAGTGCAAAAGGAACTCACCTGGCTTTTATTCTTCGTGGGGCTATTTGGGGGTTTAGACTGAAAGAAATGGGATTTCCCCGATACTTGCCAAGTGAGCCGTCAAAAACGTCCTGGAATTCTCGAATGAGGTCGTCTTCCCAGCCGGTTGTAGTCACTCGATCAATCCCGGTCATCCCGATGCCCAATGGCGCGAACCATTCGATGCCCAGGTCGACTATGGTCAGCGGTAGCACCTTGACGTGATGTTTGTAGGCGACTCGGAATTGTCCCATGCCGACTACAGGGATTTGGTTTCCCTGATAGTCCTTGAGAGTTAGGTGCTGCTTCTGTAATTCTTTGGGTTTGATACCTGGGACTAGCTGTCTTATTGTGTCCCACGATACCATGGAGAGGGAGGACCCCGAGTCCACTTCCATTTTGCAGTGTTTTCCTTCGATTTTTACAATGACTTTAATTTTCTTCCCGCTTTCCGTCTCAGCGCTCTTTATAATGACAGTTTGGTGTGTATTGGCTTGCTTCTCTTGTTGCCACTTCTCTTGTTGCCACTTTCTCTCAGCTCGTTTAGGCTCAGCTCGTGTTGGGAAATTTCTGTGTCTCGTTGGGCTGTAGCATTTTTTGTTCCTGCAGACTTTCTCAATGTGCCCTCGTTTCTTGCAATGCCGGCAGATGGCATCAAGAAATCTGCATTCGGCTCGGGGATGGTTTCCTCCACAGCCAGCGCACTCCCACCAATTCCTTCTTTCGCGCTCTTTTCTGTTCGTGAGCAAACGGTGGACTTCGTCATCTTCTTCGCTCGATTCAATTGTTTCGCCCGACTCTTCGTAGTGGGTTGTGGTGGCAGGCTGCTTTCTGTCTTTGGTTGGTGTTTCTTCGCTGTGTGTGTTCATCTTTTTCATGGCTACGGCAGATTTTTTCGCGGCTTCAGCGGCTGTGGCTTCCGCGATGGCTTCCGTTACGGTGATGTTGGGCTTGTTGAGTAATTTACTCTGTGTGGTCGAGTCTCTCAGACCCAACACCACGCGGTCCCTCATCGCTTCGTCAATGTTCAGGAAATCACACTCACCCCCTATTTGCAGCAACGAAATTGGCGACGGTCTCTCCCTCTCTCTGGTCTCTGCGGTAAAATTTGTGTCGTTTTATTAAGTTTGACACCATCGGAGCGTAGTGTGCTTTGAGGATTCTTTGCAATTCTGGCCACGTTAGTTGTTTAACATCTCGGGGCTTCCCAAGGGCCTTTGCCGTCTTGAAAACCGTTGGCCCGCAGTGAGTCAGGAACACAGCTCTCTTGCGTTGCTCTGAAATGTCTTCCATTTCATTGCTCTCCAAATACATTTGGAAGCGATCTGCATAGGAATCCCAATCCTCTTCGTTGGGATTGAAGGGTGCGGGCGGTGCGTTGTTTCCAGGCATCTTGGTTGTCATCTGGGCTTCTTATCACCGCGTGCAGGTTTTTTCATTTCGGACAATCCCACCTTCGTCGCCAGTGTTTTGTTCGGAAAACACATGAGGTAGACCGGGTTCCAACAACAAATACTTTATTCTTTAACTGCTCAGTAAATAGGAACACTTGGCTGAAGCCGAGGCCAGCCTTTTATACAGGCTGGCTTGCCTGCTTGCAGCCAATGGCAGTTGCTTAAATTTGCCGCCTTTCAGCAGCTCTTTGGATTGGTTCCTAGTGAACCAATCCAATCCTTAGTTTATTTGACCAATCAGGTTTGCAGATTTGGAGTCACCCACTTTACATATAGAACATGGAGAATTGGAGAGAAGACTATTAAATTTCATCTGAACATTTGAGTGAACAGCACACATCATATGTGAAGCTAAAATTGCCATAGAATCCAGCAATTTTATGCATATAGTTAATGTGACCTAGAAGAGAATATAGATAGTCCTGGAATATAACCACAATAAGCTCAAAATGTCCACTGCTAAGCAAGGGCCTTGTTAAGTGAGTTTTGCTGCATTTACAACATTTTTTGCCACAATTGTTTAGTGAACCATGTGGTTATTAAGTGAATCTGGCTTCCTCCATTGACTTTGTTCGAAGCTATCTTGGAAGGTTACCAATAATAATCACATGATCCTGGGACAGTGCACTGACTCTTAATCATGATCACATGATTAAGGGGATGCTGCAGTAGAGATGATCCCCAACTTACAACAGTTCATTTATTGACTGTTCAAAGTTATAACGGCATTGAAAAAAGTGACTTATGACAATTTTTCACACTTACAACTTTTGCAGCATCCCCATGCCCATGTGATCAAAATTCAGATGCTTGGCACTGACTCATTTTTATGACGATTGTACTGTCCCAAGGTCATATGATTATCTTTTGCTACCTTCTGACAACAAAGTCAAAAGGAAAACCACATTCACTTAACCAGGTTGCTAACTTCACAACTGCAATGATTCACTTAATAACTGTGGCAAGAAATGTTGTAAAATGGAGCAAAATTCACTTAACAACAGAAATTTTGGGCTCAATTATGATCGTAATCTGAGGATCAACTGAAGTTGCATATGTGTGAAAACTGGCCGTAAGCCACTTTTTGCAATGCTCCTTTAAACAGTCACTAAATGAATTGTTGTTAGTCAAAGACTACCTGTAATTTAAAATGGAAACTGATGTTGCAGGAAACTGAAAATGGATACTTATTTTAGGCTGATAGCAATTAATGCAGCTAGGAGCCAGCCTCTTACAAATGACTTGCAAGTGATTCTGGAAGTAATAGAGCCTTGGTGGCGCAGTGGTTAGAGTGCAGTACTGCAGACTACTTCTGCTGCCTGCTGGCTGCCTGCAATGTTACAGATTGAATCCCACCAAGCTCAAGGTTGATTTATCCTTCCATCCTTCCAAGGTGGGTAAAATGAGGACCCAGAATGTTGGGGGCAATAGCTTGACTCTGTAAATCGCTTAGAGAGGGCTGTAAAGCACTAGAAAGCGGGATATAAATCTAAGTGCTATTGCTATTGTTAATAGCTCTATACTGGGAAGATCTCCTTTGGGGTGACTGGCCTGAATATTTCTTTAGATTTTGTTTTAGATGCTTTATATTCTTTCCATTTTTTTAAAAAATGAAAAGATTGAATGATCCAGTTTCAACCATAATCTGTAAATGAAGTTTACATTAGCTTCATTGAGAAATAAGAATGAAAGTTGATAAGTTGTTCAAAGTCAAAATAATACATAACATTATAGAAACATATAATCGTTTACCAAATGGAGAACTTTCCGAAGAGATCGAAAGTATAAAATCCAAATGCAAATTAAAACTCAGTTAGATTTTCATGAATAACCTTGACATCCTATTTTATATCTTAACTTCGCTCCATTATTCTGCATGTATATGGGTATTTTTCATTTCAACAGAATGAAGCTAGAGAACATCTGTGACATTTATTAATAGTTTGTAAACAATATTTATGTACTGTACAATATTAGTTTCTCTTTAAAAGCAGTTAATCATTTATTTCTATTTTTGAAAAGAGCATATCAGTTAACATGCTGAAAAAAAAAACTGCTCAGAAAAGGACAGACACTTCATTACATTTTTAAGGTTGTTTCTACAAACATATTACATGAATAGGTAATGTTTTTACTGCAGCAGTTAAGTGGTGTGCAGCTCAGAAGTACTTAGATTTAGCTTGACAGTTTTAAGAGCACTATCTGTTTACTTTCTTGAAAAATTAAAACATTGACAAAGATTAGCAACTAAACATAAAGCTATTAGAACTGAAATTAACAGAGGCACCTTAAAAAGCAGGAACAAGTAACAGAATTGATGGTATTAAAAAAAGCTATGAAAGGATATTCAGTATTAGTGTAGAAGTCCAAATCAATAATTACATTACAAAATAAATTTAAAGGGATCGAATCATTTTACAAAAGACTTTCCTCTTTTAGTTTCCCCCCCTTTCTTTTGACATTCTTACAAGTCATATATTTTGTTGTTGTTTTGCCTTACAGCAGCTAATGTGGCAGGTAATGATACTTCTTTGAGGCAGGCAATCTCTTTCACTGTGTGCAGAGCTAATCCAGGATGCGAAAACTGGCTCACTTGGTTTTGCACCTGTGGAGGAAGGAAATAAGGTGCATCTGTTTCTACCACTATTCTTTTTAATGGGATTTTTTGAACAGAGTCTCTAACCTCATTTGCTGATGGGTAAGACAGCAATGCAGTGAATCCAACAGTCAGATTTGGAAAATAGTCTAAAAGTGGTTCAATGACACTATAGTGTCCAATGAAACAATGCCTATGTATTTTATAGTCTTTTGGCACACATTTTTTCATGATTTCTGACAGATCACCATCAGCATCTCTGCAGTGATTGACCAATGACTTCCTTAGGGAAACAGCTAGATTCAGTTGCCTCTCAAAAACCTCATGCTGCTTTGGAATTTCTGTACAACATTTGTATCCAGTCCTACTTCACCAAAGGCAATAGATTTGGGATGTCTCATTGCCTGCATGAGATTTCTTTCATGAAGATCTGTATAATAACAAGCAAAGTGGGGGTGGCAGCCAAATGCCCTTCAAACCATATCTTCCTTTAATAAATCTTTCCATAAGTTGTTTCTTAAAGTACAGGGGTCACAAAAGTCAGCTCTGCAGCCCTGAAATTCTTTAGGAAAGGTACTGCTTTTACTTTTACTAAATCTTTTACTAAAGATTTACTAATCTTTCACTAAATTCAGAAAAAGTTCTTTTGAAGGATGTTTTTGAATATAACATGTCCAAATGGCAGTGTGTATCAATAAAGCCGCCTTGTAAATATTTGGGCAAGCTCATAGGCAAATCCTGGTCTACACAATTATTAGTGAAATAATCTGATTTACATGATCAAGAAAATATGGGAATATATGTCCTCTTTCCATGTTTTGGGGTCTTTTTTTCTCTTTAGAGTCCCGTAAAGAACCTTATGACCACACTTTCTCTTGCGTACTTTCCACTGAAGGTTTTTTATCTTTTGCTGCTTTCATTGTTCTTTCTAAAGAAATGTCATAGTGATTATTGGAATATGAAATGTTTTCAGTGGATCTTGTAAAATAATATGTTGGCTTTAGATTGCTTGTTTGGTGTTTTCTATAATAATTCACTTTCTGACTGTAGAAATGAGGATACATCACAAATTCCATTGCTGACGCTGACATTTCTATCATTTCTGAAAGTCTGTGATTAGAAACGGAATTTTCTTGTGAAAAGGTAAACAGTGGTCCTCTATCTTCCATGTTGGATCTATAATTTTCAGATGAAAATTCTTTGTTGTGCTCCATACCCTTTTGATATGTTTCTGAATCATCTGTAAGCATTGGTTCTAGAGAGGATTCAACAACAACCGTCTTCTGGAAGTTCACAAACTTTTTTGCAGCATCACTTGTGTGTTAGATAAAGTGGAGGGAATGCATTTGTCCTTTGCTATGTTTTTTTGCTCTGTGCCAGCACTAAAGCTTTTTACAAAAGGTTTCTGATGGTTGCTATTCTGCTTGGTCTCTTCACCTTCATATTCTGAAGCCCCAGAGACCAATCTCCAATGGGCTTCCAATTTCCAATATTGTTTTTTACTTTGGCTGGCAAAAGTATTTCAGCCAGAGGCTTTAGGTAACTGTTTAGTAACTTGACTATTTTTTTGCTCTCCAATTGGTAAAAAGCTGCTTTCAAGTTTGTGTTTTGGTTGATAATTTTCTTTCCAAAACACTTTAGTCTGTTGAACATCTATTTTCTCTTTTAGTGGAACATTTGAGTCATTTGATCCCTTGTAAAGTTCATTTTTATCACTTGATCCTGTATGAACATATTTGGAAGTATCCATTGGCTTGGAAAGTTCTCTCATGCTATATTTAGCTTTGTTTCCGGTTTCTGTAGCAGCTTTCTTAATGTTGGAAATCTGTTGAGGCTCTAATTCATATTCAGGTCTTGTTAGTTTATAATCTGACCAACATTGTTGTTTATTGTCTTGCTTGACAGAAATGTTATGTTCCTGTGGTGTAGCTTCCAAACAGTGTCAATTGTTTCTAATTTCTCGCCCTCTACTTTTTGATGTTACT
This sequence comes from Laticauda colubrina, assembly GCA_015471245.1. NCBI lineage: Eukaryota > Metazoa > Chordata > Lepidosauria > Squamata > Elapidae > Laticauda > Laticauda colubrina. The sequence goes on from BLBF01000048.1 coordinate 5,285,200, forward strand.
GAAAATTCTCCCAGGTTGTTAACTGATCCAAGTTCCTCTTTTCCAGAAGAGCTTTCTTTATGAATTTCATTTGTAGAAGTTTTTCTTCAGGCTTGCAATTCTCCCCCAAATACACTTAGCAGAGCTTTACGATATATTTTTTGAGATCCTTCTCCCTAATCTTGGTCTTTTATTTTTCTCTGGACACATTCAGCAGACTTTTCTTTTAAGGCACTTTTTCTTTCAGGGACTGGAGGATCGTTTGCGCCTGCCTCTCTGCCATCTTCTTGCTTAACCTTCTACTTCTCAGGGGTCTAAGAGGAAGATGCCATATCTTTAATAGATTTATCTGAAGTGGCGGTGGGGGGAGGGCTTTATAAGAAAGCTTTTGCTGGGGGAGAGAGGGTCTACTCTTGGCCTTCCTTAGCCCTGCTGCTAATGCGTCGCCTTACTTCAAATTCATCAATTGCTGGCAGCAAATGAAGTTCGGGAAAACGACCCTGAGTCTTCCTATATGCAGCCTCCCTGCCGTCATCGGGACTCGTGGGAAGAAAGCTTGAAACGTTTCGTGAGGCTTGCAAAGCTGTCTGCTCGGCTTTGCACCCCCTGCTTGGCTGCATCGAAGTTAAATTTTCCTCTCCTAGGTGTTGGAAACGGTCAGGTCACCTTTAAGCTGGGCCTCCCGTTGCCTCGTCCCAGCTGCCCGACCCGCCAAATCTGCTTCCAGGCACTCTTTCCATCGCGTGCCTTGCCTACCTCCCGCTGTCGCGCCTCCAAAGTGCTGGAAAGAAGGCGTTCTTCGTTCTGCCCAGTGCTATTTTTTGGGAAGCCCGATCATCCATCCAGGAAAATTGCTAAGAGTATGCTACAGTAGTCAAGATTATTCTAGGGCAATAGAAGACTAAAGCCCCGTCCCACTGCACTTACGGATGCAAAGAGGATGTTAAACGTTAAAAAAAGCTTGCCATCCATTGGAAAACGCTATGCATCCGTTGTGTACTCACTGCATACGTGTTTCATATGCCCTATCCATTGAGGATCCGTCCACTGCGATTTCATCCGCGCAAGAAGTTTTGAGCTGCACAAAACTTTTTGAACGGATAAACTTTCCGCCGTGTACGATGTAAATCCGCGACATATGAGCAACAAATGTTCTATGTCTGCTTATCATCCATTAAACATCCGCTGTATCCTCTCTGCATCCTCTGGGCATCCTCGCAACTCACATCCACTGCAGCTGAAAACGGAAAGAGGGAGGAAAGAAAAGGTACATGGAATGTCTATACGTCGTTAGTAGCACGGAAATAGAAAGTATGCGTTTGCATCCAATATACATCCACGCAGCATCCCCTTTCTTTCCTTTAGGCATAGGTGATGCATCCTCTTCATCCGCTATGTGTCTGCTTCGAAATTCTCCCCCGGAACCCCTTTGGAGGTGTCATCCACTTCCATCCGCTTTCATCTGCTAGGCTTCCTATGAACATCCGTTCTGTTTATGCAAATTTTCACCACTTTTTGAAGCGGATGACAACGGATGGAGCCACCCCTGAAAATTTGCTTGTCCGCTGTGTTCTTTATGCATACATTTTGCATCCGTCGGCCAGTGGGACCTAGCCTTAACAGAGAGCAACTCTCAGTTTGCATTATAGTCAAACAGAGTCGTCTGATTGGAATCCTCCACCTTGGTGGCTTAGAACATGTCTCCCTAAGCAACATTTATGAAAGTACCTTCAGGACGCTGTCAAAAGTTTCAACAACCATGCTAGCTAAGAACTCTAAGTGTAGAGTAGGGTAGGGTAGGGTAGGGTAGGGTAGAGTAGAGTAGAGTAGAGTAGAGTAGAGTAGAGTAGAGTAGAGTAGAGTAGAGTAGAGTAGAATAACAGAGTTTGAGGACCTTGGAGGTCTTCTAATCCAACCCCCTATCTAGGCAGGAAACCCTACACCACTTCAAATAAATTGTTATCCAATTCATTAACTCTTGATAAATGAAAAAAAAATGTAGAGTGCTAAGAACCAATTAAAGAAACAATTTCTATAACTACAAGGTATCAAATGTAAGCTCTGTTTACACCACTTAATCTTGATGCTTTTTCTATCTGTTGCCTACAAAGGACTAAAAATAATTCTTTTCTTGCCAGGAAATATAGTTTCCACCAGTTCTTTGGTTTGATAGCAACCTAATGTGGTCAATCGGAACAAAAAAAATGTTTCTTTTAATTGTGTGAGAATTAATGTTCACAACTGCCAAATCTCTGTATATAAAAAGAGTTCATTTTGGAAAGGAAGAAATATGAGAGAACTTATAAATGAATTTCAAAATAAAAAATAAAGACAATTCAAATTAAAGCAATTACATGTCATTTGTTTAAGTAAAATAACATATGAAGAGAATGGCATGAAAGAGGCCATCTTTACATTCTGATTAATGTTATTCAACTGTCCCTTTCTCTAGTTGTTTGGAGTGCTACTATTTCTGTGTGGAAGAGTAGAGATATTTATATCTAAAAAAAAGCTGCCCAACTTTCTATTAGTAACTCCGGGCAGCTTGCCAAGAGAAATACCCAATATAAAAAAACCATAAAATAAAAATATTAAAATCACTCTCTTAAGGGGATTGATTGTTGCTTTAGATAACAAAATGAGATCCTCTGGTCATAGGTCTAGCAAGCCAATAACATAATTACCTATTGGAGGTATGGCTTTCCCAACAGCCCTATAGTTGAATAATAAAGAATGGTCAGTTCTGATGTAATAGTCCTTAGAGATTCTCAGTCATCCAGGTCATGGTTGTCCCAAAGGTGCTTTTTCAGGAGGCCAGTGGACTTTGTGATTTTTTTTCTTTTGAAGACGTTTCGCTTCTCATCCAATAAGCTTCTTCAGCTCTGACAGGATAGTGGGGAATGGAAGCATTTATACTCCTTGCAGACGGCTGGTCATTTGCATCCTTCTAGAGGATCACTGAAGTGCTTGGAGGCTTATCAGTGTCCCCAGAGTCACTTGGTTGCTGGAGTCTGCAATGTTTCCTTTGAAAATCCATTCCTACTTCACACAATTCAAAGGTTGTTCATCCCAAATTGTATAGCTAAAAGTCTGTAGAGATTCTCAGTCAAAGTTGTCCCAAAGGTGTTTTTCCAGGGGGCAATTGAACTTTCTTGTTTTTTCTTTTGAAGACGTTTCATTTCTCATCCAAGAAATTGCAGACTACAGGAACCAGGAGCACTACCCACATGACTCTGAGGACACAAATAAACCTCCAAATGCTTCAAAGACCCTCGAAAAGGATGCAGATAACCAGCTGTCTGCAAGGAATATAAATCCTTCCATTCCCCAGCATCCTGTCAGAGCTGAAGAAGCTTCTTGGATGAGAAGCAAAATGTCTTCAAAAGGAAAAAAAACAAGTAAGTCTAGTTGTCTTCTGATGTAATGGTGTGGGAGAATGATCTTGAGAGGCTGGCCCAAAGAGATTGCCTAGGGAATGGTCAAATAGGAAACATCATAGTCTGTAGTTGGAGAATGGGTAGAGCAGGGGACTCAGAAGAGACCCTCCCTGATTTATTGGATTATAATTGTATTTTCAGACTTTTAAGGTTCCATTAATATAGCTTTATAATAAAGTAGAAACAGCTCATCTGGTCATGTCTCCTCTCTGGATACTAGTAAGGCTGACATCTAGTGTGAAACAAAGTACAACACACTTATACTGGAAAGGCTTACTAAAGGCTAGGTCACACTGGCTGACGGATGCAAAACGTATGTAAAAAGAACACAGCGGATGAGCAAATTTTCCATTCGTTGTTATCCGCTCTCAAAAGTGCCCCAAATTTGCATAAACAGAGCGGACAACAACGGAAAGGAATGGACATGGGGAGGATGTAGCGGGGATGTAAAGCGGATATTTGTAGGAAGCCTAGCGGATGGAAGCGGATAGAAGTGGATGACACATCCGCAGGGCTTCCGGGGGAGAACAGCGAAGCGGACGTGTAGCGGAAGGAACGGGTATGTAGCGGATGCGTAGTGGATGACGCGGATGCATCACGGACGCCTATAGGATGCCTAGCGGATGCCTAGCGGATGCAAAGCATTCGCTGCGCATTCGGGGAGGATGAATTGCGTAAGCTCTGCGGATATAAAAGGATGCAGCTCGCAAGCAGGTCACCATTCAGGGGAAAGACCTACTGCCAGAGTCATCTTGAGAGAACACTAAGAAGAAGAAGAGGAAGCCTGTGCCTACTCCTGCCAGCCCTGGCAAGAAGGACAGAACCACCATCCCACCCCCTGGCACTGACTCTGAAGCTGCTGGTGCTGCTGGTGCTCCTGGTACTCCTGGTGTTGCTGCTGCTGGTGCTTCTCCTGCTGGTGTTGCTGGTGCTGCTGGTGCTTCTCCTGCTGCTGGTGCTTCTCCTGCTGCTGCTGGTGCTTCTCCTGCTGCTGCTGCTGTGGTGGACCAACCCCAAGGCCCTCAAAGCCCTGCTGCTGAAGGCCCTGAAGCCCCTGCCAGAGGGAGGAAGAGGCAAGGCAAGGAGAAGGGGGAAGGAAACAGTACTCCATTTCCGAGGACCATGAGGAGGAGGTGCTGGAATGGCTGAGGGAGAACGAGTACCTGTGGAGGAAGGGCCACAGGCTCTATTGCGACACCAAGCAGAAGCAGGCAGCATGGAGAGAGAAGGTGAAGAGCCTGGGCTACATTTCAGATGTCCTCCTGGGGTGGTGGAAGCATATGCACACCTGGTATGGCAAGCTGCACCTGAAGAGATCTGGGCAGGCCGCTGTCAACTGACTGGGAGACCTATGTCATGGCCAGGTGCAGCTTCCTGGAGGGTGAGATCCACCACCGAGGAGCAGCCCCTCTGAGACCCCTCTCCCTCAGACAGCCCAAAGAGAGCCACTCCTCTTCCAACTAGGAGACAGCTACCATGTCCATGCAGGTGTCTTTGGAGGGCCCCACAACAGAGACCCCCACACACAGCTGCACTCCCCGTGCCAGAGGATGTGGAGGATTCCCTGTCTCAGATGGAGCAAGAAGAGGCAGCCACCAGAGACCAACCCACCCCCAGCTCCACCTCCACAGAAAGCAGGCAGAGAGGCAGACCGGAGGGACAGAGCCACACTGTCCTCTTGGAGATCAGGGACACAATCAAAGCCAGCACAGATCTCCTCTCCAAGCTGGTCCACTTTGACATACCATTCTCCAACCGTACATCACGTACGTGAGCCAGACCCTCATGGACATGCCTGAGGCCCAGTACCAGGCGATGAAGGAGAGGATCACAGCTCTTCTGCACCACCCTCCAGGCCCAGTTGAACCTGCTGCTACCCAGTCCAGGTCTGCCTCTACACCCCAGGCAATGTCACAGCCCTTCCACGGATTTCAGCAGCCCCCTGCCTACCAAGCCTACCACTACCAGGACTTCCCACAGCAGAGGCAGCCCTTCCCAGTCCAGACCCAGGTTCCTCGGATGCCACAGACACCACAGATGCCTCACTTGACCCAGATGCAGACCAGACAGCCCCACTACACTCCTCCTTCATCCACCCCACAACCAAGCCCTTCCTCAGAACATCTGACATCAGTCTTGGGCCTCACATCCCAGGTACTTGATGAAGGGCCTCTCAACCTCATGGGACTGAGTCAGATCTCTGAGAGCTTCTTGCACAAACCATCTCCTGTTGTACTCTCATGTCCAGGCACCCCAATGGCACCTCAGACCAGCACTCCAGCAACAGCCACCTCCACAGTCCCTGGCCCCTTTACATCTGAGACCATGGGCACATCTCAGAGTGACTGAAAAGAGTGCCAGAGACTGAGTTGTTACCTGCTCACCTTATCTTTGCTTAAAGACACTTTACTTGGGTCATTTTGCTTTTTAATAAAGTCATACAGTTTGTTCTTAATAAAAGTTATCTTTGCTTCACACACTTGGTTCATTTTTTTTTACTAAATAAAGTGTTGGGGAAAACTTTGAAAAAAGGGTTAAGCCTTTGCATGCTTGTGGGATTGGTAAGGATAGTTGTGGGATGGATAGCTGTGGGATGGGTAAGGATAGCTGTGGGATTGGTAAGGATAGTTGTGGGATAAGGATAGTTGTAGGATGGGTAAGGATAGTTGTGGGATAGATAAACCTCCAGTGCAAGCATAGTGGGACTGTATGGTCCACCCTCCCAGCTGCCACACATATGGCCCTTTATTATGAATAACAATTTAATCATTGATCAACACATTTCAACATAAAAAAAATTCTTTATTAATGCCCTGTTCATTGTAAGGCCACTCAAGATTCATGGCACAATCTCATCAGTGTGATGAGACAGGCTTAAGGAAGCATCCATTAAGCATCTACCATCCTGTCTTGCCACTCCATTACTCAAGCTGGGTAGTTGCACCAGTGTTTCAGGAGGTTGCGCTGCTTCTTCTCTCCACGTGAAGCTCTGTTGGGGCATTGCACATCCACAGTGTCTATCAGGTTTAGTCCTTGCCTCCATTCACCAGGCTCCATGTCCCCATTGCCTTGTTGACGGTCCACAAGCCTGTTGTGCAACACTGGGTAGCGGGTGCACATGAAATTGTGCAGGATGCAGCAAGCTTCCACGATGCTCCTCAGAGTTGTGGGCGATGCTGAATGGTGGTGAGAAGTACCTGGAACGTGTTGGCCAGGATGCCAAAGGCATTCTCCACCATCCGTCTCGCCCTGGACAACCTGTAGTTGAAGATCCTCTCTTCACGAGTGAGGTATCTGGAAGTTTAGGGCTTCATGAGGTAGGTTCTGAGGGAGAAGGCGTCATCACCCACGATGAAGTAGGGCACATCTTGTGTATCGTTGGGTAGGGGGTCTGGATCTGGGAAGCCCATGATGAGGTTGCATTCCAGCCCCTCCTTGAGGTCACTGGTGTTGTATATCTGGGCATCTGAAGCTGACCTGTTGCTGAAGCATCGATGTACATGAACTTGTAGTCAGCATCAACCATGGCAAAGAGGATGATGCTGAAGAAGCCCTTGTAGTTGAAATAATTGGACCCTGAGTTGGCTGGAGCTTTGCAGGCCACGTGCTTCCTATCTATGGCTCCAACGGTGTGGGGAAAGTTCCACCTCTGATACCGCTGTTCTGCAACTTTCCTCCAGCCTTCTTCAGTGGTGGGGCACTGGAGAAGCTCCTCCATGTATTCTTCGATGATGGCCTGCACCACTTCTCTGACCACAATGCTGATGGTGTTGTGTGGCACCCTAGAGGCATACTGCATGTTTCTGTACGTGGTCCTAGGGGCCAGGTGGCGCAGAGTCAGTCCAGGGTCCAGGCTGGGACGGAAGTTGGTGTTTTCCTTGGTCAACCTGGTTGTCATACGCTCCACAACTTCGTCAAACATGGCTGGTGGCATCCCCATGAAGTGCTGGAATGCACAAGGGTCTTCATTCTTCAGCTCCACCATCAGCTTGTCATAGAGTCCAAACTCCACTTTTCTCCCAATCCATCTTCGGACCCAGACAGCTCTTGGACGTCTTCTTCTTCCCCTTGCGTAGAAAAGGTGAAACAGTCTGAAGAGGGCTTGGTTATGGTGTTGAATGATGGCGGCTACCAAAAGGAGTGTGCGATCCATGGTGGAGATCAATGGATGATGTGGAAGAGCAAGAGCAAGGCTGAAGAGGTCTGCACACCAGGGCTGCTGGACTCATAGTGAGATCCAGGTGATTTCCTCCCCCTTTTTATAGGAAATGTTGGTTTTCCGCTAGATGTCCTTCCAGATACTCTAGGCATCCTCCAGACATCCTAAATATCCGAGATACATCCCATATACGAACGTTTTGTCCGTTTTAATGCTTTATATACGAGATGCATCCACTTAGATCCTTTCTATGTCCGTGCTACTAACGCCGTGTGGACATTTTTTTTTTATTAATTTTTTTTATTAATTTTCTACAAACAGACAAACGTACAAAACATTAAAAACATCTACTCTCATATATACTTCCGGTGTATCATCAGTTGGTTGGTTCATCAGTTTTGTGCATTCATTTTATAGTGTCAATTACAGTTATATTGCATAACCACTCATATTGTCAATCCATATTCTAATATTACCAAAAAAAAATAAAAAAAAATCTTTTTCTCACTATACTTTTAATCATTCATGCTTTGTGAGATAACAATACTTCAAACAGTTTATTCTATAACTTATCATATAATCATAACAAATCAATCCTAAAAACCCTTCATATATATAATACTAATGCTCTATTATTGTATTTTATCATCTAACCATTGATAAACCCCCCCCCAAATTTCATAAAATTGTTTATCTTCTTGTTCTCTAATTTCAAATGTCAATCTACTCATCTCAGCACATTCCAATATTTTCTTAATAATTTCTTCCTGCAATAGTATTTTCTCATTCTCCCAGTTTTTAGCAAATACAATCCTAGCCGCTGTTAATACATTTACAATCAAATATTTCAAGTCTTTATTATATATATC
>BLBF01000048.1:5303643-5317309 GCA_015471245.1 Laticauda colubrina
GGTAATGAAACATCTACAACCATATATGTGTAGTGGTATGTGGGAGTGATTTAAGGAGACCAGGGGAATGGTCTCTGTTACAATAGGGGAATAGTCAGATAAGAGGCAGTTTAGCCCAGAAGGAATGTGGGTGTGGCAAATATCTCAGAACAATACCCTTCCCCAGTTTTTTGGACTCTAAAGGCAACAGAGAAGAAATGTACTTTCAGATTTGCAAGATTCTATTAATATAACTGTACAGTAAAGTAGAATTAGGACATCTGGGCGATGTGCTTCCCTTCTGAACTGTCTCATAAGGCTGAGAGAATATCAACTTGTTCTCCTGAATAAAAGGTAGGATATAAATCTACTGAACAAATAGATTTTGCCCAGATCCACAATTCCTTCCTTTCACAGAGTGAATTTATATTCCTCGAGTTATGACCACAATGTTGACCAAAATTTCCATGGATAAGCAAGACAATTGTTAAGTAACTTTTTGCCTGATTTTTCTGCCACTGTTAAACAAATCACTGCAGTTGTTAAAGTGAATCATATGGCCATTATGAAAATTTGGCTTCCTCCATTGGCTTTGCCTGTTGGAAGCCAGCTGGGAAGATTGCAAATGGTGATCAGAAGACCCCAGGATGCGGCAACCATGATAAATACGTGGCCATTGCCAACCACCCAAATTTTGATGTTGCAATAGTCTAAGTACAAGAATCCATTTTAGGTCACTTTTTTCAGTGTGATTGTAACTTCAAACAGTTGCTGGTTGTAAATTGAAGATTATGGTGTAATGTTCAGTTTAGGTTGTACTGTATTATCAATATGTAGGTTTCCCTAGGAACATTTGGCAATGGGATCATTATTTGAAAAATTCTAATCTTAATTTAAAAATTTCCCATCCACACTATTTCCTGTCAGTTGAGAAACTCATAAAACATCTATTTCAATTGTTTGCAAGTGTCAGATCTTGATTAAAACAAAATATTAAATTATGAGATTATAATTCACTGTGATTTTAAAAACTGAAAATATTCCTCGGTAATCCATATTGAGGAAGTCCTACTTTATACCCCAAAATTTAGTAATATAATAATGCAGAAAAGAGAATCTTACTATTCCTCTCCTAGTCTTTTCACATTCTTGATCATTTTAAAAAAAATCTTTTTGTGAAGGGTTGGCTAATTGAAGTTCAAAGATGTTAACACTTGGTGACCTGGCTGTATGCCAGCCAAGTAATTATGGTCTGCCACTCTGAATCCCACTGTAGTTTCATTATTAAGATCAATTGTTGTATCCAAATAATTGGAATACCTTTCTATCTGAAGTCTTTTATTATCTTATGTAAGTTTTTTTTCTGACATCTACTTTAGCCTTGTTACAAAATATGTTTACGTTTGGATTCATATATACAAGAATAATCAAACACTTGATATCATGTTTGTGGGATTGTACCAATTTCAGAAGCTAGCTGAGCGACAGCAAGATTGATCACCAATGTCAAAAAGTCCACATAATATTAAATAGATTTGCCCATAGTATGCTCCTGTTAGAGACAGGTGTTAGAGAATTCAAAGCAGGATCCCGTTAATTCCTACAAAAAGTCCCAGGGCTGATCCTTGTAAATCCATTTCAGACAAGTGCCCTAGTAAGTGAATATTGCTTCAATAAGGCTCTGATCTGGACCTCCATTTCACATGTGGATGTTGGGAATCACAGAATTTTGCAATGAATTGGCAGTACAGAAATCCAGCATAAAGAGTAAAATCCAGCATAAAGCAGTGCAACAGAGACAAACTCATAAAATGTCTGGGAAATCTTTTCATTGTGTTCAAAATATGCATTTATTGCTAGAAGATTAAATAAAGAGTCTTCTTAGTTATCAGAAGTATGATGCCTTTTATAGCTTCACCATTCCATTTTTTAATGTCTATATTAAAAGCTGTGGCAGACATAAACAGTCAAAAAAGTCAAGATGGTGGCTGTGCTCACAAGGCTAAAACTCTGTTCATTTTTATGTGCACTTAAAAAAGGGGAAGGGTAGTACAGCTGCCATCTTCACATTTTTAATCTCCCATGGATGCACTATTTAAGATCCTCTTTAGTATCACTTTATATAATGATATGTGGGGAACGACCATGGGGGAGAGGGGAAAGAAACACAGCCATGGAAATGGTAAGATAGAAGGATACTTAGCTCCCACATGGCTCAGAAAGGACCGTCCCTAGTTTCTTGGCATGTAAAGGGGACCGAGTGAGGGAAGAAACGTACTCTAACAGATTTGGAAGGGACCTTGTAGATCATCTTGTCTAATGATCGCCAACCAGTGGGCATGGGACCACTGGTGGTCCATGAGAAAACTTTGGTGGTCCCCAGAGAAATATCACCCCCAAAGCAATTAATCCAGGCTGCATGAGAACACAAGGCTGCGCTGCCCACATGGCCTATGGGAGCACAAGACTTGTGTCACTTGCACTGTGTACAAAACATAGTGAGGGAGGGGGGAAAGGGCAGAGGGGAGAACTTGCCCCAAGCACCCCATGCATCTGGCCTAGCCACCGGGCTCTTTCTTTCTGCTTCTTTCTTCTTCTTTTTTTGACTGCATGCAAGGAAAGCAGCAAAAGTCTTTCTTTCTTTCCCCAAACTCTGCCAGAGATGAGTCTTTGGGACCCTGCAAAGCATCCTGTTCCAAGAGGCTGCGCCAGCATGACAAGTCTCACAAAGACTGATTTCTGGTGGAGTTTGGGGGAAAGACTCCTGCTGCTTCTGCTGCTTTCCTTGCATGAAGCTAAAAGTCAGCCAGTCTCTGTCTCTGTCTCTGTCTCTGTCTCTGTCTTTGTCTCTGTCTTTGTCTCTGTCTCTATCTCTCTCTCTCCCTCCTTCCCTCCTCCTCTCCCTCCCTCGGAGAACGGAGCTGGAGACAGTATCCTGCGATCCCAAATAAAGAATGATTGATTGGTAGGAAAATGGGGTGGGGAATTTTCATGCAGATTTTTGGGGGGATTTTCCCAGGATCTTTGGTCCACAGGATTTAAAATTATGAGTTTGGTGGTCCCTGAGGTCCAAAAGGTTGGTGACCCCTAATCTAGTCAAACCCCCCCCCCCAAGCAAGAGACCCTGCACCATTTCTGAAAGATTGTCAGTCCAGTCTCTTCTTGAAAGCTTACAGTGATGAAGCTCTCACAACTTCTGAAAACAACTTCGGTTCCATTGGTTGATTGTTCACACTGTCAGAATTTTTTTCCTTATTTTTAGGTTGAATCTCTCCTTGATCAGTTTCCATACGTTATTCCTTGTCTGGCCTTCAGGTGCCTTGGAAATTAGCTTGATCCACTCCTCTCTGTGGCAGCCCCTCAAATATTGGAAGACTGTTATCCTGTCTCCCCTGGTCCTTCTCTTTACTAGACTAGCCATGCCCGGTTCCTGTAACCGTTCATCATGTTTTAGCCTCCAGTCTCCTAATCTTCTTGGTTGTTCTTCTCGTTTTAGACTTGAGTGTAATCTTACAATAAAATAGAATTAGGTCATCTGACTTTATTTCCTCTTATAAACTGATATTTTCTTCCTCTCCATACTGTAGATTAAGTGATAAAAGGCAGTGCTATCAGATTCATCATTTGCAGAGACCTTTTGAAAGTGAGACTGAAAGGCAGTTCTGCATAAAATCAGATTGAGGGCTGGATTTCCAGGATGGAAACAGGGTGCACCAGCACATCTCCAGGGACTGAGGACAATGCTGAGGCACAAACATGACAGCTGGGCAATGTGCCAAGTGAAAAGAATTTCTTTCACAAGAAGAAAGCTGCAAGATTGCCCACTTCAGCTCTGCAGGGCAGCTCCTCACAAGGAAAGCACAACCCACTTTTCTAAAGCACATTTAGATGGAGAAAATGTAGAGACATTCAAAGCAGCAGAGTGTCTAAAACCACCCAGATAAATGTACCTTCAACTTAACAGGAATGATTAAAAAGTACGGAAACCACTATAAATTAGACTGAGGGATGCTCGTTCTGTTTAAGCAAACAAACTATTTATATGACATAACAAAACCAGCTTGGTATTTTTGCTGTATTTTTGCAGTCACTCTCTCTCAGCCTCACTCACCTCACAGGGTTGTTTGCAAAAGTAATAAAGGTAGGATACAAATACCGTAAAATAATTAAAAAGCCAAAGGTTTTCCCTGCCAATTGTGTCTGACTGGCTCAGGAATTCTAGAAGTTGAAGTCCATCGGTCATAAAGGGACCATAGTTCCCAAGCCCTGCTTTAATTCATAAGGCTGAATAAGTTGTAAAATTAAACATGTAAACTTGTTTTAATCTACCCATTAATGAGTCATACTTTGTTTATTTTTATTTGCCCTATCTAAAATGTTGTGGCATGCTTCTGAGAGATCATGGCAGATCTGTGTTGGGGTATGTGAAAATGTATCTTCCCATAATATGAGTTTACTTTATTGATTAGCCCTTTGGCCATATCAAAGTGCAAAGTTCCAGACCCAAATTATTACTAAAAACTGATAACAGTTTAAAATTGAATTGGATAAAATACAATTTAACATGAAATGGGCAAAATAGATCGATTGAAAGCTTATGCAATAATTCATGAGTGTTTTTCTTGTTTTTTCTGAATTAATTCTCCTTTCATGCAAATGAATATTTCAAAAGTAACTCTGTTTGGACGAATTCACCCCACCCTAACATTCTAGGAGTTTGCTCAGTTGAAACAATCTAATTTCTAACATTTTAGATCTTGAGGTTAATACATCCATCTTAAGCAGTCTTGGGAAATGTGTTGAAAAAGGTTATAAAAATTATCAAAATAGAACTAATTTTCAGACAGACAAATGTTTAATCTATACAAGTCCAGAGCTTGTTTGAATGCATGAGAGTAATTTCATGGTTGTTTGGAACCTAGCCAGAGAATGTTGTCAGCTCCTGCCAAATAGCATTTGATTTATTAAAATCTATTATAGTCACTGATGAATCAATTAAAACATATAACTGTAAAATAAATACTTATTGCAGACTTGGTATAAAGAATAAATAACCTGTTGCTTACCGATTAAAAGTCATAACAAATGCACTATATCAGACAAAGTGCTTTTCTTTAACATTAACACTATTTGTTAATAATATACAGTAGGATATATAAAAACCCATAGGATCCCAGTGAACCTATGGGCCATGACCTTGGTTTTATAGGCTATTAAAAAACCATCAAATCCTTCCTTGAAATGGCTCACACATCTTCCAGAATAATGTATAATTAAAAGGACCTCTATGATCATAAAATATTTCATATTTTCTAGATTTGTCAAGTAAAAAAAATAACTATCAAAGTATAAACATTTGGATTCTTCTCTACTTTTGAAAAATAAAGCATTATTTGGAAGTTCTTGCCTCGAATGAGGATTATTACTTTGGATACTGTTCTGATTTTCCAGCTGATGTACAAAGAACATATTGGCTGCATGGCTATAATTCTGCTTCTGGTCCTTACAAAAAGAGAGAAATTGAAATGATTTTTTGCAAATCTTTGGAATGTATAATATAAAGCATAAATTGTAATTGCACTTCATTTACTAAGTGCTGCATTACCTCATCCTTTAGTTTTAACAATGGATTTTCCATAAATCTTCATATAGTTAAACATGATAAAGTGCTCAACATATCATAGAACATGACAATGCTTATTAGCCCTTGAGAAGTTATTGATTGCTTACCTTGATTAATCTTTTATGGGTCTCCGTAGTATTAATTCCACATGAGGGGGTGTGAGGCAAGCGAAATAGAGTAGCATTAAAATCCTTCATTCATAACTTTCTGCTTTAGTTACATGAAATTCTCTGACTGATGTCATTAGGCTAATTATAATATATTCTCTCTCTCAGCAAAAGTAGTTTGCTTTATCAGATAGGATCAGAGTTTCTAATGTTTATTTTCTGCTGAAACTATCAGATTAAAAACTGATTTGATAAAGTAAAAAAGTGAGTTTCTGGGATCAGAACTCATGTATATTTTTATTATCATTTATGGTAGTCTTCTGCTTTATAACAATAGTATTTTTCCAATGCCATTTTGCAAATTTATGAGTGATTAAAAATCTTCCTGTATTCTTATTTGGGATAATTAAATCTACTCATTATTTTCTATTACTGTTAATATCCTAGAATTCAAAATTTCAGATCATACTGCAAAGTGTCTTTGGCATCTTTATTGCGCTCTTCTTTTTGAAGTTTAAATTATTATTACACAGTGCATTTTTATTATAGTTCTTGTTATATAAAATATTTTAAAAAGAAGCATCCTAAATTTCAGATTTTAAGACCATTTTTCTCATTTCTGAACACTTGATAATATTTTAGGTGGAAACAAAGACAGCCCAATGCATGATATCATCCTGCCTTCTCTCACAAATTCCTCACACATAAGGATATATCAGGAGACCTTTTCTGATTGCTTAATGCTGGGTCATGCCAAGCTATTAAGAAGAGTTTTATTGGATCATCTATTAGAGGAACTGTCTAGTACATATTCCCGTTTGCCATGGTGCATCAAAATAATATTTACCATGGTATAATATGCTAAAGGAAAGAGAAACCCTGGTTAGATTGGCCCATTGGAACACCACCCAAAAAAACAGAAATTCCATATGAGCCTTTTTGTGTATCACAAACTTGTAAATTACATGCCAAAAAAGAAAAAAAAGAAAAAAGAAAGAATAATTTTCTTTCCTAATAACTATACAGCAGTCTTACAGCAGAATCTTAACTCATGTTGTTCTTTATAAAGCTACAAATGATCTTAAGCAAGAGGAACCAGACAGTTTCTACAATAATCTAGATCAGTGATGATGAATCTTTTTGGCACTGAGTGCCCAAATCAGAACACTTAATTATGCACAAGCCGGAGACTATCTGGCTGGTGTGCGCAACCCTCTTTTTGGGGGCTGTTTTTCAGGCCATTTTTTTCAGGCTGTTCTCCCATGAGCTGTTCAGAGCATCCAGAAGGAGAGGTGCTTCAGTCTCTTCTGGAAAGGCTTGGGCTTAAAACTCCGGGATGCTCCTCCTCCTCCACAGGACACCTCTCCAGCATCCCCCAGTTTTAGCTCAGCCTTCTTGGTAAGAGGTTGTGCACTCCCTGACTGGAACAGTTTTTTCGGATTCAGCTATTCAAATTCAGGTTTGCTCTTGGGTTATTTCAGCTTGTAAAAATCCCCCATTTAATTTGCCTCTATTAGGTTGCCTCGATCAGTTTAAAAATAGTTTCTTTGTAACTAGCGGAGCTTGCCACTCCGCAGGCAACCTGAGGCAACTTTCTAACTTTCCGATCGTGTTCTCTACTATCGTAGCGGAGTGCTCGCAGCCGCAGCTCACTTCACCTTGCCGTTTCGTCTGACAGGAGCATTTAACTCACAAGTTTGAGCCTCAGGAGCAGCGGCTCTTAGACTTCTCAGACATTAGCAGCAGATTCTGGCTTCCCACCTTTTTCAACGGCTAGCTCAAGTTCACGCCTAAATATCACAGGCGCCATTCCCCGCTGGTTTCCCTTTTTGATGACCGGGGCAGTACCTTCCCACTTCGTTCTCCCTGGGTTTAGCTCTCCCTTGTTTGCCTGACATTGGATAAGCAGGTGAATCATTAAACAGGCATTTCCATGCAATTGCCTTTGGATCATTTCTTTGGAGTGAAGGAGCAAGTGCCATTTTAAACAGCAGGACATTTTGTTTTGACAGGAAAGAATCCACCTCAGATCCTGTGTAGCTGGTTTCACTTGTTGGGGATCAGGGATCCAGAAAGTTCTCACTTGGAGTGCTTGGGGCTCTCTCTTGTTGGGGACCCTTAGATACTGTTTACCATATGCACAGTTTTACATATAGATATAGGCATATATATATGTATATGGGTGTGTATATTAGATATATATATATATAGACTTGCTCTCCTGGAGGAGCATTCTACTTTCAACCACAGGGGAAGGCATCACCCCAAAGTACAAATATTAATAACAATAACAACAAAAATAACAATAATAAAAAAAAATTAAAGTCAGAGGCAAGAGAATCAGTCAACCACAATGGAAGGTGACAATGCTTTCCGCTCCAAGACAAATATGTACCGAGATAAGCCAGTGGGCCCCAAAAAGGCCTCTAAGGCAGTGGATAAGGATGCCCATAGATAGTACCTAGCTTTGGAAAGGCAATTGCAAAAATGAGCCAGGGAGGCAGACAAGATGGCTATGACACAACAATCGGATCAGGACCCAAGTCCATTGTTGGGGCCTTTGGACTTATGTACCCAGCCCAGGTAGGCTGTTTCTGGACAACCTCACATAGGCACATCTCCTCCAATGAGCACTGCCCGGCTGATCCCAGAGGCAACCTTCACTGCAACGGTCGCTGGCCTAAGACAGGAGGAAGGATTACCTGAGACTATTCCCATCGAAATGAGGCAATGGATGGAGATGGCGATTCAAAGGGGCATTGAGGCTGGAGTTCAGCAATCGATCAGGACCAGACACTTCTCGGCCACTTCAGATGTGGGATCCCTGTCTGCTTCATCCTTTGCGGACATGGGACAACATTAAACTCAGGTATTCCCCAATATTCCTAACATACCAGCCCAGGGTCTTTGGGACGAAGTGGAATTTGAGGATCAGGATATTCCCATGGAGGTGGGGTCGATCCATCAGATGGATTTGGGGTTGTCAGAGGCTGACCCACTAGAACGAGGAATGTCAGACAATGAAGGTTTCATTCCAGACCAACCTACCTTTTCTGGCCTTTTTCGCCCGCACCTCTTTAAATCCTTACTGTTCAAGGCAAAGAACACCGTTAAATTAGGCACATCAAAACCTCATCCATTGTCTCAGGACAAATCCAAGGATCTAATATTCTCACAACCAGCTAATGAGGCGGAAACTATTCCTGTCCCTCGTATGTTTGCTGAATTAATACAAAATCAATGGGCACCAGCAGCATTATATCCAGCCCCAACAGGGTACGATAAACGATATTTTAATTTGGCACCAGAGTTTTCAAATTTTCTCAGAATGCCAGAGGTGGATGAGCCCATTGTGGCACTGGCCTCTTCTTCAACCTTTCCCAACAAGGCCGAGGAAGCCCTGAGACCGGAAGAAAACAGAGCAGAGTTTCGTAGAGCAGCACTCCATAGGGCGCATGTTTCTGATGCCTGGGCCATTAGGGCAGCTACAGTGGCGTCCTTTTTTACAAGGTCCTCCCTACAATGGCTCTTCCACTTGAGGGATATATTGCTGGCATCAAATGTCAGAGCCCACCAGGACATAGCTAAAATTATTGCAGTGGCAGAATTCTCCACCGATGCCACATTTAATGCAGTCAAATTCTCGTCTAGGGCCATAGCATCTCACGTATCAGCACGGAGACTGCTATGGCTCAGGCATTGGCAGGCGGATACCAAGCATAAATGCAAGTTGGCATCAACCCCAATATTGGGAGATAAATTATTTGGCAGTGTCTTGGAGCCTCTCCTTATAGAGAACAGAAACAAGAAAAAAGTGCCTCCCCCTCTTTTTCGGAGGTCTGAAAACAGAACGCCCCAGGTGTTTCGAAGAGGTTCCTTTCAATCCTACTATCAAGGCCCATACGTCCCCATATCTCAGAGAACATCAGGCTACAGGCCCAGTTTTACACAGGATAGGTCAGAATCTTCTGATAGAGGTCAGCGGGGAGGCCAAAATAGAAGTAGCCCCAGAGGCACTGGAGGCCAATTTTTTCATCGCCCCAAGTGAGCCCTTGACAGCAGCTCCCATTGGAGGGCGGCTAAAATTGTTTGCTGATCAATGGGAAAACTCCACCTCTGATGCGTGGGTCAAGGACACTATTAGGTTTGGCTTGTCACTAGAGTTTCAATCCTCCCACCCCAAAACTTTTTCATTAGGAGCCTTAGGTCCACGGACCCCATTAAGAGGGCATTGATGCAGGAGGCTATCAATCATCTTCTACATATTCGGGCGGTTAAAGAAGTCCCATCTGAACAAGGGGTCAAGGCTGTTACTCTCTATTGTTTGTGGTCCCAAAGAGTTTGGGGGGCTGGAGGGCAATTCTGGACCTCCAACATCTAAACAGATCATTGGTTTATCGAAAATTCAAGATGACTACTCTCCAGTCCATTCTGCTCAGCATCAGAGAGAACTATGTCCTGACCTCTATAGATCTCACAAAGGCTTATCTACATATATCAATTAGACCTGCTCACTACAAATATCTTAGATTTTGCTATTGTGATAGGCACTATAAATATATCGCCCTACCATTTGGTCTGGCTTCGGCCCTAGGTCTTTTACCAAGGTCCTAGTGGCTTTGGCTGCCTCACTCAGGATCAAATTTATTCGCTTACAATGTTATCTGGATGATATTTTAATTTAGTCATCTTCCAGACATCAAGCAAAATTGGATACCAAGATTACTCTGGAGACCCTTCAGGGTCACGGCTTTTCCATAAATTGGAATAAAAGCCATTTGATCCCCTCAACTAGGTTAATTCATTTAAGGGCAGTGGCAGATACCATGGAGGGCAAGGTCTTTATCTCTCAGAACAGGTTAAAAAGTATCCAGTCTTTGGCCAGAGAGATCAGAGCCTTAAAGAGGGTTTCCCTGGCATTATTGTCTCAACTGTTAGGGAAACTGATTTCTTGTACTTCCATTGTACCTTGGACTCGATTCCATTCTAGAGAGCTGCAATGGTTCCTGCTACCTTTCCAGCGATCCAGAGGAGCCACTTCCAATGTCTGGATAAAGGTACTGCACAATGTTCTCCGATCACTCTGCTAGTGGTCGGAAGAAATGATAAACAAGGGGTGTCCTTTCAAGGAATCTTACAGGGCAATGATCACAACCAATGCCAGCCTGGTAGGATGGGGAGCTCACTTCCAATCCCACACTGCACAGGGAATTTGGACTATTTCTGAACAATCACAGAGCATCAACCCGTTGGAGCTGTGTGCAGTTTACCTGGCCTTACGCAGTTTTCTACCCTTTTTCCAATCACGCCACATTCTGGTCTTGACAGACAATATCACAATCAAGGCCTACGTAAACAGACAGCGGGGTACCCATATGTGTTCAAGGCAGAACACATTGCAGGGAGGCTTAAACACACAAGTGGACTGGCTCAGCAGAGCCACGATAGATCAGGCAGTGTGGCACTTACATCCGTCTGTCTTCCAGGAATCAGTGCGGAGGTTTGGGCAACTGGTCATGATCTATTTGCCTCTCCTCTCAGTGCCCAATTGCCCCGGTATATTTCAAGGTACCCGACTCAGGGGGTGGAGGCTGTCAATGCTCTGCGATTTCAGTGGTCTCCTGGACTTCTGTATGCGTTTCCTCCACTCCCGGTAATACCCAGGTTAATCCAGAAGTTATTGGAGGAACGAGCGGAATTGATATTGGTCGCTCCTTACTGGCCCAGGTGAATGAAGTTTGCACACTTACAGGACCTGTTGAGAGAACAACCTTGGAAAATTCCACCATCGAAGGTTTCCCTCTCCCAAGGGCCAATACTTCACCCAAACCCACAATGACTCAGTCTAGCTGTATGGAGGTTGAGTGGAGCCGTTTAAGGGTCCAACAGGTTTCAGAGGATGTTATTGCCACAATTCAAGCATCCAGATGGTCCTCAACAAATCGTATACATGAGGCCACGTGGTCCGCTTTCTGTCGCTGGTGCCAGTGGTCTAAGATCGATCCAACTGCCCCATCAATAGGATAATAATTGGACTTTTTACAGGAGGGGTTGACCAAGGGCCTATCTCCAAATATTTTACGCAGACAGGTGATGGCTTTAGCCTCCATGTTAGCCTGGGGTGACCTCCATTCCATAGCACACCATCCACATGTCCGCAGGCTTTTTTAAGGGTGCTGCAAACTTACGACCTCCTGTAGTTCACTGCTATCCCATCTGGGACCTCAATTGTACTTACAACTGGTGCGTTCGAGCCCTTAAGAACCGTTAGTCTCAAATTCCTGACATATAAGGTGGCCTTCCTAATTGCAATCACATCAGCAAGGAGGATTTTTGAATTGGCGGCATTGTCAATGAGAAAGGACCTATGCATGTTTCATGCGGACAGAGTGGTTCTCAGATTACTCCTCAAGTAAATTCAGCCTTCCACAGAGTGCAGGAGTTGGTGCTTCCAAATTTTTGTCCGAAACCATATCATAGACTGGAGTATCAATAGCATCGACTTGACGTTCGAACGGCGTTAAGCATCTATCTAGACCACACAGTGGCATTCGAAAATCTGAGGCTCTGTTCCTATCCTTCAACCCATCCATTTTAGGACAGATGAGATTCTGCTGAAACATTGCTACAACTATATATATATTTGTTTTTTTAGGCTTTCGCGGGTACTTACATGTGTGCTGTTTCCTTCGGGTATTATCTTACGTCATTGTAGTTCTGTTAAAGTTGTAGCAACGTTTCAGCAGAATCTCATCTGCCATCCTCAGGCTTCTGCATAGAGTTAGTTCCTGGTTTCAAATTTGAGGCTGGTCCATTCTGATTGGCTGGGAGCCTGGATCTGTGTTCATTGGACTTGGAGTTTGATTGATTGGTGTTTCTGGTTTCTTCTGTCTGTTTTGTGGCTTTGATTGGCTGGCAACACTCTGTTCTTGTGTTGGAGGCTTTCAGTGCAGCTTGGCTCTGTGTGGAGGGACGGCTGCTCTTCATTAGCAAGCTGCTATTCATTAGCAAGCTGGGTTTCACCTGGGTGCCTGGTGGGGGGGTGTTTGAGTTGGAGCTATCAGAGGGAGTCTGTTTTTGCCCAGGTGTTTGCCTGGCTTGTGGCATGGAGATCTTTCTATTTGAGAGTGCAGGCTTCCAAATGATTGACAGTCTGGTGGAATCATCTCTTCTATTCATGCTGTCAGGTCTTTTTTCAATCTCTATGGCTTCTCTGATGATTCTGTGGTTGGGGTTTTCTATAGTGGCTAGGGTTTTGATGTCATTGAAGTGGATGTTGTGACCTGTGGTTTTCATGTGTTGGACTAGTGAGGAGGTGTGTTCCAGCTTTTTTACTGCATTTTTGTGTTCATCCAGGCGGGTACTTATTCTTCTATTGGTCTGTCCAATGTATGTGGCCGGGCATGATGTACAGGGAATTTCGTATATGCCTTGGTTTTCCAGGTCAATTTTGTCTTTGGGGTTCCTCAGGATGGCTGCTATTTTTTTGTCTGTTTTGAAGGCAGTCTTGATGTGATGCCTGTGTAGTATCTTACTGATTTTGTCTGTCAATTTGTCAATTTGACAATTCTTGACATGGTAGGTTTGTTCAGATGGTACGTTGATTAAATGAATTAATGGAACAATTTTGGATAATTAATATAGCCAATCACACCAATCAATCAATTGGAGTAATCTCTCTTGTCAAATAATTTTCCTAAGCAACAATCAGCCTAATCAATTAATTACACTAATTGCTAATCAATGAATTACACTAATACGAACTCAATACAGAAGCCTGATGATGGCAGATGAGATTCTGCTGAAACATTGCTACAACTTTAAAAGCACTACAATGACGTGGGATAATACCCGAAGGAAGCTGAACAGCACATAAATACATACATACATATACATACATACATATATACATATACATATACATATACATATACATGTGCTGTTCAGCTTCCTTCAG
>BLBF01000048.1:5322309-5334811 GCA_015471245.1 Laticauda colubrina
ATGTATATGTATATGTATATATGTATGTATGTATATGTATGTATGTATGTATGTGCTGTTCAGCTTCCTTCGGGTATTATCCCACGTCATTGTAGTGCTTTTAAAGTTGTAGCAATGTTTCAGCAGAATCTCATCTGCCATCATCAGGCTTCTGTATTGAGTTCGTATTAGTGTAATTCATTGATCAGCAATTAGTGTAATTAATTGATTAGGCTGATTGTTGCTTAGGAAAATTATTTGACAGGAGAGATTACTGCAATTGATTGATTGGTGTGATTGGCTATATTAATTATCCAAAATTGTTCCATTAATTCATTTAATCAACGTACCATCTGAACAAACCTACCATGTCAAGAAAAAAATCCAATGCCAAACCACAACCGAAAAAGAAAGTAATCCCCACCAACGAACCACAAGACTCCTGCACATGCTTTAAATGCTACAAAACTCCAAAGGTTAATAAAAACTCCATCAAATATTCTCTATGTAACAAATACGCTCATCATGACTGCTTGGGATTACCCGAGCAAATGATTCAATACCTAGAATCATCCAATGAGTTCCCATATCTCTGTAAATCATGCAGACCCAAGCTGGATGTTTTGGAAAGAGTTGATACCATTGAAACACGAATAACATCCCTTGACACCATGTAACATCCCTGGATGGCTTAAAAGAAAGATTATCCAACCTTGAAAAAAAAGACACAATGCAAAAACCTGAACATCCAACAGCAACAAACCACAGCTCTACCCAACAACCGCAATCCAATCCACATCCCAATCCACAAAAAAACAAAAGTCAGAGAAATAATGATATCCCAATTCTCATCACAGAAGCTGTTGAGCGTGAACGGAAATGTCCAAACACCATCTTATTTGGTCTAGAACATTAATGATAATTATGATATCACAACTGTCCGAAACATCATCAGTGATTATCATGCATCAACCATCTCCCCTGATGAAATACTTGACATTTCCCACATTGGCCAAGAGCTCAAAAACAGAGACAGCTCTGTGGCCCCACTCTTCTGTAGGGTTATTTGCAAAAATTAATCAAGAAAACGTAAATTCATTTACACTATAAATTCACTCGCCAAAACCAACACCAATTATAAGAACCTCCATTGTCGCCCTGACCTAACCACACAGCAACGTGCCCGCTCCCCTGTACTCCACACTGAACTCAAAAAACATCTAGACAATGGAGAGAAGGACCTGTACTACCATGCTGACTGTATCAAAAGTAAGTCACACAATCCGCAACTCAGCTTTAACCTTCAACCACAACCCTACCTCAACCAATCCACCATCACCCAAGACTAGGCACGCACACCCCTAACTACCTCATATAACTATGATATTATATTTGTTTGTGAAACATGGCTCAACACATCTCCCCCTGACTCCATTACCACAGTAAGAAACTATTATGTTTACCGATCAGATCGTGAAATTCGTAGAGGAGGTGGTGTTGCTATCTTCTATAAAAAGTCCTTCCATCTAAAAAACATCGAAGTTACCCAGGATTTTGCTCTTCCTGAGACCATCATTTGTGAACTATCCTTAAATATTACATTTTGATTCTTACCATGTTACAGAGCCCCTGATTATGAGATCTGTTCTATATGTAAATTGGGTGACTCCAAATCTGCAAACCTGATTGGTCAAATAAACTAAGCAGTGGATTGGTTCACTAGGAACCAATCCAAAGAACTGCTGAAAGGTGGCAAATTTAAGCAACTGCCATTGACTACAAGCAGGCAAACCAGCCTGTATAAAAGGCTGGCCTCGGCTTCAGCCAAGTGTTCCTATTTACTGACTAGTTAAACAATAAAGTATTTGTTGTTGGAACCCGGTCTACCTCGTGTGTTTTCTGAACAAAACACTGGCGACGAAGGTGGGATCGTCCTAAATGAAAAAACCTGCACGCGGTGATAAGAAGTCCAGATGACAACCAAGATGCCTGGAAACAACGCACCGCCCGCACCCTTCAATCCCAACGAAGAGGATTGGGATTCCTATGTAGATCGCTTCCAGATGTATTTGGAGAGCAATGAAATGGAAGACATTTCAGATCAACGCAAGAGAGCTGTGTTCCTGACTCACTGCGGGTGAACGGTTTTCAAGATGGCAAAGGCCCTTGCGAAGCCCCGAGATGTTAAACAACTAACGTGGCCAGAATTGCAAAGAATCCTCAAAGCACACTACGCTCCGATGGTGTCAAACTTCATAAAGCGACACAAATTTTACCGCAGAGACCAGAGAGAGGGAGAGACCGTCGCCGATTTCATTGCTGCCCTTAGACAATTAGGGGGTGAGTGTGATTTCCTGAACATTGACGAAGCGATGAGGGATCGCGTGGTGTTGGGTCTGAGAGACTCGACCGCACAGAGTAAATTACTCAACAAGCCCAACATCACCGTGACCGAAGCCATCGCGGAAGCCACAGCCGCTGAAGCCGCGAAAAAATCTGCCGTCACAATGAAAAAGATGAACACACACAGCGAAGAAACAAACCCAACCAAAGACAGAAAGCAGCCTGCCACCGCAACCCACTACGAAGAGTCTGGCGAAACATTCGAATCGAGCGAAGAAGACGACGAGATCCACCGGTTGCTCACGAACAGAAAAGAGCGAGAAAGAAGGAATTGGCGGGAGTGTGCTGGCTGCGGAGGAAACCATTCCCGAGCCGAATGCAGATTTCTTGATGCCATCTGCAGGCATTGCAAGAAACGAGGGCACATCGAGAAAGTCTGCAGGAACAAAAAAAGGTACAGCCCAACGAGACGCAGAAATTCCCCAACACGAGCTGAGCCTAAACGAGCTGAGAGAAAGTGGCAACAAGAGAAGCGAGCCAATACACATCAAACTGTCACTATAAAGAGCGCTCAGACGGGAAGCGGGAAGAAAGTTAAAGTCATTGTAAAAATCGAAGGAAAACACTGCAAGATGGAAGTGGACTCAGGGTCCTTCCTCTCCCTGGTATCGGGGGACACAATAAAACAGCTAGTCCCAGATTTCAAACCCAAAGAATTACAGAAGCAGCACCTAACTCTCAAGGACTACCAGGGAAACCAAATCCTTGTAGTCGGCATGGGACATTTCCGAGTCGCCTACAAACAACACGTTAAGGTGCTACCGGTGACCATAGTCGACCGAAACAGACCAAGCCTCCTGGGCATCGAATGGTTCGTGCCATTGGGCATCGGGATGACCGGGATCGATCGAGTGACTACAACCGGCTGGGAAGACGACCTCATCCGAGAATTCCAGGATGTTTTTGACGGCTCACTTGGCAAGTATCGGGGAAATCCCATTTCTTTCAGTCTAAACCCCCAAATAGCCCCACAAAGAATAAAAGCCAGGCGAGTTCCTTTTGCACTAAAGGCAAAAATAGAGGAACAGCTGGACAAATTAATAGCCCAAGGGGTGTTAGAACCTGTGGACCATGCCAAGTGGGAAACACCTATAGTCACACCGGTCAAACCCGACGGGTCCGTGAGAATCTGTGGTGACTATAAGGCTACCCTCAACCACACATTATAACCAAGCGCATACCCGGTGCCTGTAGTCCAGCATTTGCTTCACTCCCTGGGAAAAGGAAAAGTTTTTGCTAAACTTGACTTAGCACAAGCCTATCAACAGCTCCCAGTGGACCCAGAAACTGCTGAAGCACAGACTATACTCACACATAAGGACGCATTCAAATGTCAATTTGGAGTGAGTGTGGCCCCAGGCGTTTTCCAGAGTCTAATGGAACGCCTCCTAAATGGCATACAAGGAGTCGTACCATATTTTGACGACGTCCTGATCTCAGCCAAAGATGAAACCCAATTAAAAAACAGACTCAAAGAAATACTAACTAAGTTCAGAGAATCTGGCCTCAAAGTGAAAAGAGAAAAGTGTTGCCTAATTAAGAATAGCGTCGAATTCCTGGGCTATTTAATAGACGGAGAGGGTATACACCCTACAGACAAAAAGATTAAAGCGATTAAAAACGCACCAGAACCAAAAAACAAGACCGAATTACAAGCCTTTTTAGGACTAATTAACTTCTATAATGTATTCCTGCCAAATAAGGCCACTATAGCAGAACCATTGCACGGTCTTTTAGACAAAAAAGCAATTTGGACTTGGGGTTACAGAGAAAAGCAAGCCTTCCAAAAAATTAAAAGCTTGCTAACATCATCAAACGTTCTCATTCAATTTAGCAACACACTGCCCTTAAGAGTGACCTGCGACGCCTCCCCATTCGGAGTAGGTGCCATCCTTAGCCACCAACTACCTGATGGCAGAGAAGTGCCCGTTGCATATTATTCGAGGACTTTATCTAAAACCGAGCGGAATTACAGCCAATTGGACTGAGAGGCACTAGCAATTGTCGCAGGAGTGAAACGTTTCCACGAGTACCTATACGGGCGGACTTTTCAAATTATAACAGACCACAAACCGCTAATAGGAATTTTGGCGGGAAACAAACCTACACCAAATATCCTCTCCCCAAGAATGACGAGATGGTCAGAGTTCCTAGCAGCCTACTCATACACTCTGACACACCAACCGGGGAAACAGATTTCACACGTGGACGCTTTAAGCAGAGCACCCTTGCCAGCGACTGAAGAAGACCCGGCACCAGCAATGACAGCACTACAAATAGAGACTTGCCCCGATCTACCCATATCAGCATATGATCTCGCCAGAGCCACCGCAAAAGACTCTTTTATTGCCCGTGTTCTTAACTGGGTAGGTAAAGGCTGGCCGGAAAATCAAAAAACTGAAAACTTTAAATCTTTCCGGACCAGACAAACCGCACTTTATATTCAAAAAGGTTGTTTACTGTGGGGTGATCGGGTGGTTATTCCTAACAAATTACAACCTAGGGTACTTAGTATGCTACACGAAGGTCACCCGGGGATTGTAAAAATGAAAAGCCTTGCTAGAAGTTATGTCTGGTGGCCAGGTATTGATAGGGACATAGAATACTGGGTAACCTCGTGTAACAAATGTCAAGCAATTAGACCATCCCCACCCAAAGCACCCATTAGAGATTGGGAAATTCCACGGGGCCCCTGGTCACGAATCCACATCGATTTCGCTGGTCCAACTAAAAGACATACCTTTCTGATTGTTGTGGACGCCTATTCTAACTGGTTAGAAGTAAAAATTATGCCATCAACAACAACTGAATTAGTAATAAAACAACTGGACAGCCTTTTTGCCACCCATGGCATTCCGGACGTCCTCGTGTCCGATAATGGACCACAACTAACCAGCCTACACTTTGAACAATACCTAGCCTCCCTAGGTATTAGACATGCCCTAACCGCGCCGGTCCATCCGGCTGCAAACGGTAGGACAGAGAGAATGGTCCAATTTACAAAGGAAGGGTTAGAAAAAATGGACACTGGAGATGTACAGCAAAAAATTAACCGATTGCTCACACTCCAGCACATAACACCCAGTACCACAACCAACAAGTCCCCAGCAGAGCTACTCATGGGGAGAAAACTAAGGTCACACCTTGATAGATTGCACCCAGAATTCACGCCAGAAAACCCCCCCGACTCCTCTACACGGTTTAGAAAATTTGGAATTGGCAATTTAGTCTACGCCAAAAACTTCACTGGGGAACCAGTATGGCTACCAGGACAAATTACCCAAATAACAGGCCCCAAATCCTACCGGTTAACAGTAGATGATGGCAGGGAATGGAAGCGGCACATAGACCAGCTTCGATCCCGAAATATAGAAAGAACCACAGACATACAACCATTCGTCGAAAAAAACGACGAATTGCCAACTAAGGTCGGGGGGGAAACGCGAGAATTAAATAAAGAACCTTTAAAAAATAAAACCAATGAAACATATGAACAAAAAGAGCAAATAAAAGACTCACTGTTTGGAGAGACTTGCGTGAAGAGCCCATCGGAAGGGGCCAGCCAGGCCAGCTCGACCTGTCCGGAGGAAACTGGAGGGAGCGGCAAAACCGACAGCCTAAGAAACTCAGGCGGCAGCAAAATGGCTGACTCACCCTTCCAGACGGTTCCAGGGAGAAGAACGGACGACACAGCAGCCCCATCCGAACCGGTCGAAGTCTTCACTAAGAATGAACCGCGCAAGTCAAGTCGAGTCCGGAAAAGCCCCACCTATCTGCGAGACTACGTCACCACGTAGGACTGAACTAAGAGGGGTGGGGTGTTCTATATGTAAATTGGGTGACTCCAAATCTGCAAATCTGATTGGTCAAATAAACTAAGTAGTGGATTGGTTCACTAGGAACCAATCCAAAGAGCTGCTGAAAGGCGGCAAATTTAAGCAACTGCCATTGGCTACAAGTAGGCAAGCCAGCCTGTATAAAAGGCTGGCCTCGGCTTCAGCCAAGTGTTCCTATTTAAAGAATAAAGTATTTGTTGTTGGAACCTGGTCTACCTCGTGTGTTTTCTGAACAAAACAAGATCGAACATGTAAACAAACTAAATATACTACTAACAGCATCCTGCCCACACGCTTTTATCTTTCTTGGTGACTTCAATCTACCTCATATTGACTGGACTCTAAATGAATATATAACTGAACCCATACACGCAGCCTTCTACAATGCTGTTACAAATCTGGGACTGGAACAACTAGTAACTGACAACACTAAACAACCACCTCGATCTCATCTTCTGCAAGAGTTTGAATTTAATTTATGGAATACAAACTAAAGAACACTTTTCCAGCAGTGACCACAATATAATTGACTTTTGTCTCAATATATGCCCACACAAAAATCATCACAATGACATAATCCCGAATTATAACTTCAAAAAGGGCAACTATGATCTTATTGACAACAATCTCTCATCCCTTGCTTGGCAATCTCTATTCACTGGATGCAATATTGTTGAAGACCATTACAACATATTTTTACTTGAAGTCAAAAGAGTCATCAAACTATATGTACCAACAACAACTCCCAAAACAAACAAACAAAAAACAAACAAACAGATTACCCATAACAATAAAGAAACTTCAATCCAAAAAGAGATCACTCTGGCGGAAAAACAAATCTGGTCACGTTGTCAATTTCAAAAGCCAATACAAAAATTTATGCCACCAGATAAAGACTGAATGTACCAATTATCATATTAAAAAAGAGGAAAACCTTCTATGCACCAATTCTACCTGCACTTTTTACAATTTTGTAAACAACAAACTAAAAGACTCAAGATCCATCCCACCCCTGATAGAACCTAACGGTAAAGACTGTAACGACGACACCATTAAAGCCAACATCTTTAACAGAATCTTCAGCTCAGTATTTGTAAATGGATGCAATGGATCATGCCCAGTATTTTCTAGCCGAACCACAGACAATTACAATGATCTAATACATATTGATTTTACAGAAGACAGTGTTGAAAATGCACTACACATCTAAAACCATCTCTATCTATTGGATCGGAGGGAATATGTGCCTACTTCTTTAAAAAGCTATCCACTGTCACAGCCAAACCTCTGAGCATAATCTTTGAAAAATCTTTCAGGACCAGTTCCTTGCCTAACCTATGGTCACAAGCCACGGGCATCCCCATCTTCAAAAAGGGAGACCCCAGCCTAGTTGAAAATTACAGACTGATCTCCTTATGCTGCGTTACCTGTAAAGTCATAAAATCAATTATTAACCAATCCATTATCCTCCACTTAGAGACAAACAACCTACTCTCCAATAAACAATTTGGTTTCGGGAAGAAGCTATCCTGTAATCTGCAACTTTTACATTGCAGAAACATTTGTCTTACACAACTCGATCAGAGCAAAGCAATAGACGTAATTGACATAGACTTCTGTAAAGCCTTTGATTCAGTGGTACACGACAAACTACTCTTAAAACTAAAATCTTATGGTATCTCTGGACACCTGCATAACTGGATAGAAGCATTCCTGTCAAACAGACAACAAATGGTCAAAATTGGGAGCGTCCTATCTAATTCTGTACCTGTCAATAGTGGTGTACCCCAAGGCATTGTTCTAGGACCAACTCTCTTCATACTCTACATAAATGACCTCTGTGATCATAGTAAGAGCAACTGTGTTCTTTTCGCTGATGATGTAAAGCTGTTCAATACCACAGACAATACTGCTATCCTTCAAAAAGATCTTGACCATGTATCAGAATGGTCAAACAAATGGCAACGAAAATCTCAACTAATAAATGCTCTATCTTACATATTGGCAAAAAAAATATATCAGAAAATAAAATACAAGCTGAATAGTCAAGATCTTGTTGATGATCCAAGCTCTGTAAAGGACCTTGGAATACTCATCTCTAATGATCTAAGTGCTAGAGCCCACTGTAACTACATAGCCAAAAAGACATTAAGAGTTGTTAACCGAATCCTACGTAGCTTTTTCTCTGGTAATATTACACTAATAACTAGAGCATACAAAACATTTACCAGACCAATACTTGAATACAGTTCATCAGTCTGGAACCTACATTACGTATCTGATATTAGCACACTGGAGAAAGTCCAGAAATATTTTATAAGAAGAGTTCTCCACTCCTCTACTTGTTGTAGAATACCTTATGCCACCAGACTTGAAATTCTAGACATAGAAAAACCTTGAATTACGCCGTCTTCTGTCTGATCTAAGTATGGTATATAAAATCATTCATTGCAATGTCCTACCTATCAATGAATACTTCAACTTCATCCATAACAACACAAGAGCACACAATAGATCCAAACTCAAGGTTAACTGCACCAAACTTGATTGCAGGAAATATGACTTCAGCAACAGAGTGGTCAATGTCTGGAATACTCTACCTGATTCTTTAGTTTCTTCCCCAAGCCCCAAAAACTTTAACCTTAGACTGTCCACTATTGACCTCATCCCTTTCCTAAGTGGTCTGTAGGGGGCATGTATAAGTGCACCAACATGTCTACCGTTCCTCTCCTATTGTTTCTTTTATTTTTCTTATGTGTACCCATTCATGGATTCATAACTATGTATATACTTATACCTATTATCTTGTAAGCAATTGACAAATCAAATAAATACATAAATAAATAAAAATGTGGGTTCCAGACGAGTTGATGAGCTCTATTTGAGTATTGGTCTTGCAAGTTTTTTGTATGCTCTAGTTATTAGTGTAATATTACCAGAGAAAAAGCTACGTAAGATTAGGTTAACAACTCTTAATGCCTTTTTGGGGTATGTAGTTACAGTGGGCTCTCGCACTTAGGTCATTAGAGATGAGTACTCCAAGATCCTTGACAGTTTGGAACATCAGCAAGGTCTTGACTATTCAGCCTGTATTTTATTTTCTGATTTTTTTTGCCAATATGTAAGACAGAACATTTATTTGTTGAGATTTTCATTGCCATTTTTTTGACCATTCTGATACATGTCAAGATCTTTTTGAAGGGTAGCAGTATTATCTGTGGTATTGAACAGCTTTACATCATCAGCGAAAAGAATGCAGTTGCTCTTAGTATGATCACAGAGGTCATTTATGTAGAGTATGAAAAGAGTTGGTCATTACAGTCCCCCTTTAGAAAAGAACTCATAACTCTCACCATATTCTGTTGATTTTTATGTTTTCCTGTCTTCTAATGGACAGTAATTATGAAGAATCCATCATTTAAATGTGACCTCACGAAAAGCATCACTTAGAGAAATGACACTATAAAACTGAAAATGCAAACGTATAAACTAATTGGCCAGCTGATTAGATGTAAAGGTGAAAAAAAATCAGTGTGCTAATTTCAGTGTTTATATATATTTATAATTCATCTATGTGGTTTTTAGTATGATCATTTTATGAATGATCATAGTCTCAAGGGCTCAAAAACAACATATTTTTCTCCCTTGGAAACCATCCCATTGGTTTTCTTTTGTCCAGAGTTCTCCAAATTGTTTTCTTTCAGATTCCAACTGGCAGAATTCTGAACTAAAAAGGCCATGTAGAGAGAAAAGATTTCAATGGAGATGTGCAGAAATTATTATCTGATCAAAAGGTACTAAAATATTTTTAAAGTTCCGAATAATGACACATCCCTAAGTCATTGAACTTTTGAGAAAGAAGAGGAAGTATACAACAATCAGTCTTGTAAGAGTCTGTTATTATCGTTACTCTCAATAAAATGAAGGTAGATTTTCTGTGCAATTCCACTATCTCTGAAAGGACCAAATTGTAGAAGGCATGACTGGAGTTTGGTGACTTTGTCTATATCTGGAGAAAACGAGTAGGCTAAGTTAGAAGTCAATGTCATCAGTTTGAAGTCATTTCATTGCCACAAGAGATTGAAATCCAGCCCCCCCTTCCCCCTTGGGTTCTGCTGATCCTTACCTAGTGCCAATTTAGCTTTGACCATTAGTTGACTAGATTTTTGTGTATAGGTAGCAATAATACATTCTGCTGTGCTTTGATCTCAACAAATGTTACTGGTTATTTGTGCCTGAAAATAACTGAAACATGTTCCATCAGGTAGGGTTGTTTAGCCCCCCCCGCCCCCCCCCCAAAACAAAAACAAAAAAAACCCAACAAACATTAAATTCTCAGGGATATAGACTATATGGAGAGGTTGCATAACATCTCAGAAGAAGGAAATGGCAAACCATTTCTATATTTTTCTTCACAGATATATGAAGTCGCCAAAAGGTGAGCTTGATTCAAGGAATTCTTTATTTTTTATAATGAACTAGATAATGAATTAGGACTGTGGGAATGCATTATTTGCACTTATCACCCATCATACACCTAAATATGTATAAAGAGGGAATGGGAATAAACAAACTAAGATTTAAAAGAGATTGTAAAAATGGACAATTGCTAATCCATGAGTCAATGGAAAAGTTTTACTTTAAGCAGGGCTAATGAGAAAAGAATTCTTAACATGGATTCTAAAAATGAGCTGTAGCCTCTAATAAGTACAAGTATACCCTTTTGAGGTAGAAGTTTCTAATTCTCCTGCCTAACAAGATGAAAGATTGTTTAAACTGATGATCATTTGAACCTATACAAAAAACCTCCTTTTTTTCTTCATTGTTCTCTGTGTTTTGACTGTACTATCAATTGCTGCTATCTCTATGTGGAGTGTTGCCATCTTACGTTCAGGGCTGAAGGTAGCCCTAAATATCTGGTTTCTTAAAATAGAGATGAAACAATATTTCTGTACATTTTGTACAAGAAGACAGAGAAGGCACCAAAAAGAATTCAAACATGATGCTGCCGGTGTCTGCCTCCTTATTTTTGCTGCTTAAATATGCATCCACACAGCCTATGATATCACAACTCATTAATCAGCAGTAGAAGGTTGGCTTTGGTTGAGATCAGATTGTGGGATCATGCCAATGTTTCTTTTATTGGATGCATCAGGTGACTTTACCAGCATAGTGGACTTTGTGGGGGGGGAAAGCAATTTTTATAGTACTTAAAAATAGAATTTGATAAGTTATCTTGCTACCAAATGTAAACCTTTACTTGAAGCTTAGTACATGAGGTCCAAGCACCTAAATTTCAGCCATGTGGGTGCAGTGATTACTAGTTTAGGATATCTACTTCAGGGAAACTCAAATGAATAAAAGTACATGTGTTTGCATTATTGTGCACAATTGCTTTGATTCATCATGTATGCAACTTTGAGCTTCTGAACAAAAAGTAGAATATGGATGCTAACAAATAAATTAACATGTAATGTCAATGAATAAGTATAAGGAAAGAAATCATTAACTGTATTTAGCTAATTAAAGTAGTTAATTAGGTGCCACACAAAGTGCCTAGGCTCAAAACTAGATAATACGGGAACTGCCAACTTCTATCTGATTCAACCCATTCAAAGAAAACTGGAAGTTGCTAATAGTATCCCATTACAGTGCAATGAGGGGGAAGCTAGTAAACTATGTTTTCTATGGAAGCACAAAATAGAAAATTAGGGCAATCCAATCCTGATATCAGTTATGAAGCTTTAACTAGTAAACTTAGAGTCTAACTTAGAATGATTGGTTACCATTATTCAGATGTTATTTCTTGATTATCAGTTGTTAATGAATTATTGTTTTTATTTTATATGGTATAATTTTTATTGTGTTTGAAGTGTTTTATTGCAATTAACATGTAAGCAACTGTGTGGTAAGCTGTTGTGAATCCTGAAGATTTAGCAACGTACAATTTTACCAATAAAATAGAATATTTGTAGCTCAGAGTTGAAATGAGGGGTCCTTGGTGGTCTCTGAGCTGGCTTGTTTTCATGATGATGTTGCCTAGAATAATGAAACATCTTCAAGAAAACAGGTAAGCTCAGAGACCACCAAGGACCCCTCACATACAATTTTAGTAAATGAATAAATAATGTAAACTTATCTTCCCTCCTTCTCTTTCTCCTTCTCCTTCTCCTTCTCCTTCTCCTTCTCCTTCTCCTTCTCCTTCTCCTTCTCCTTCTCCTTCTCCTCCTCCTTCTCCTCCTCCTCCTCCTCCTCCTCCTCCTCCTCCTCCTCCTCCTCCTCCC
>BLBF01000048.1:5340071-5351429 GCA_015471245.1 Laticauda colubrina
TCTTCTTCTTCTCCATGTCAGTTGCAAAAGACAGCGTTACTTGAAACAGGTTACATCCTGCAGCAATATTTTAACACCATCAAACTACAATGTTTGCCTACTCCAGGTTTTTGAAAAGAGCTTGAAAGGTTGCTAAAAATGCCAGATCCAATTTATATCTCTGACAGGGTGACCAGTCACAATAAATACTTCATTCTTTTGATTGAGCAATTGAAATAGATGCATTTCTCCCATTTTTTCTTGGAAAATGGCAAATTAGCAGTTCACACATGAATATTAGAAGCCTGAAAAATTAGGTAGATGAAACCATTATATGTTGAACAGCTTTCCTTAACCAAGTCACATGTAGATATGTTGTATTATTTCAGTTTCCAAATGAGAATGTCCAGCCCAGCTGGGAATTTTGATAATTGACACAATCTAGGGCATGGTAGAAAGAACTGCCATGGACTACTGGTAATATAGGAGATGGAATTTCCAGAAGATTAGCCCATGTAGTTTGCTGCAAAAAACAAATGTCACAGTTCAGTCCAGGTCAACAGTAAAGCTTTGCACTCAGGATTTTCAGTTCCTTATTCTGGAATTACTCTACTCAATGGTATACCCTCATGTGCAACCCATCTAGAATAGATTATTTATTTATATGGTTATATGGCTATCCATCTCAAGATAATGGCACTCCATTGCATTTAATGAAAGAAAGAGTGAAGCCATCTACAACAGAATATCTGCTATTGCATAACACACCTATCAAAGATGTTTGTAGATTTAGACTCTAAGGTTTAAATCTGACTCTTTTTCCTCTCATCTTTCCTAATTGATATATGGCTGTTCTCCTCAAGACTATGGAAGACAGTGGGGCTCTCTTTTTTTAGTGGGGCTATGAGAACTGCTAGTTGCTGTTTTACCAGCTTTATTCATAACATAAAATCCACTAATATTTTTCAAGTGCATTAGTTAGACAATCTTCTGTCTAACATACCTCTAAAGAAGTAGCAAAAAAGGATTGCCTTTAGGTCTTCTGCAACTACTCTTTAGACAATCAAGTCAAATCAAATCTGCTTTTTAGTGTTTGATCCCATTAACTAGCCTTACAGCATGTTAGTACAAAACCCAACTTAAGACTTCAGAGGTACTTATTTGGAGCAATGAAGATTTAGATGGATTTTTATTTGATTGGTTATTTAACTTTCAGTAGCTCAATCTGCATAGATGCAAAGCTTATAGGTTTGGGAATTTTGTTTGCACAGGGTTCCTGGTACTTTGCAGCAGCCTGCTAAATATTGGAGTGACATTGAATGATACGAGATAACTTGGCTCTATCAGTTAAAATTCTGGCAGATAATTTATTTACTAATTGGGATTTTTAAGTCATGTTCAAGGGAAAATCCCTACATACAATCATTAACAACCAAGAAATTCCTA
This sequence comes from Laticauda colubrina, assembly GCA_015471245.1. NCBI lineage: Eukaryota > Metazoa > Chordata > Lepidosauria > Squamata > Elapidae > Laticauda > Laticauda colubrina. The sequence goes on from BLBF01000048.1 coordinate 5,341,497, forward strand.
GTACATTGATTACTGTGACCATACATTCTTATTTGATCTGATACCAATGTTGCTATGTAGTTAAGAAAGGCCTGTAATTTACATAGTATCCTGTTACCAAATGGCCAAATGCACTTATATTCATATTTAACATTCTCTGCACACGAGAAGCCCTTCCAATGTGGTGCACTCCAGATTTGCCACAGTAAGGGTTAGGGTTAGGAGAGCATGAGGTTTGGGGCCAGGAAGGGATTGGCTAGAAATGGTTTGTCATATAGTTTATATTTCTGCATGGCTATTATTATTTCAGTGGTTTCAGTCCCAGATTTGGGCTGCAAAAATCTATTAACCACTAGATGGCAGCTAAGTGATACATAAAATATTCTTCCTATCATCTAGTGGTTATGTATATTTTTGCAGCCCAGAAAAAGGGCTCTTACTTTCTGCTGAAATTAAACCAAAGTCTGTCTTGATTAAAAAAAGACCATATTTTATTAATGTTGGGAATATTTTCAGTTTGAAATTGATACTTTGTTGTGTCTCCCACTTCATAATAAGGTTTGTATTGCAAAAATCTCTCATAAATAAAATATTGTTTTAGGCTCACATCACAATTATGTGTTTTTGTTTTGTTTCAGAGAGCTTTTTTTAAGCAGTTTTCTAGTGAATGTAGAATTCATTTGCATGAATGACACAAAAGACTTATCTTGCTAATGAATGTGCTATTATGATTGCTTTGATAGCTGCAGTGCTTGGATAAAATCCCCCAAGATCAGAGAGACTAATCAGCTCTGATTAGCTGATTACTCTGTGGAAGACACACGTGAAAATTATAGGCAGCTGTCTGAAATCTTGGCTTGCTTTATTAGACCCAACCTTCCCCCCCCCCTTTTCCTCCTCTTCAGTTCTATGGGGATAGAACTGAAGGGGATACTTACATTTAAGATCCTGCATTATTAGCTTTAATATTATAGAGATGATATCTTTTTAAAAACTGGCATTTCTGAGAATTGCTTCCTTGCAATAACTAATAATTTTTCTCCTTTCACATTCCAAATTAAAATTTAGGTGCAATGTTAAAGCTATCAGATTTGAATTGCAAAATCCAGTGGCTAATACTGTAGATGATAGCAAACTGCTGCATAAAAATCCCTCTTTGTGCAGTCTGTTGGTCATCTGGATCTTTCCAACTTTGTTCTGATAGCCCTAACATTATTAATTCAAATATGCTTCAGTTCCAAGATAAAAACTCAGGCTTGGTACTGTTTTCATAAAGTCTGGTCCAGATTTGGCACCTTTTGACCTGAAGTTGCCCTTTGAAAACTATTTACAATGTCCAGGTAGGTTTGAAGATTGGCACCTGTTAAGGAAGTGATGAGAAGATTGAGAAAACGGTCTTTTGACATAAGCATGTGGGAAATGCATGATATGAGTCAGAACTTCCATTTAAATTGTAAATTGATAGTTATAAGGTGTCACTATGTTTCTTACAATGCTATAGACATTTGTGTTGAAATATGAAATATTCCTGATGATTGTTAGAATTATTATGATGCAATTCAAGAAACTTGTAGCAATACAAACCACTACATAATTTTAGCAAGCCTTACGCAAATGCATTAAAGATTCTGGCTTTGGAAACTTAGAGATTCTATTTAGTAGAATCTATAGTAAACAAATTTCCTCATATATTAAATAAGTAGTTTGAAAGCTACAGAATATTTAACATAAGAGCAATAACAAAATTTATTTTGTGCACAACAGGAAAATGTATTTAATATGATTGTGCAATGCTTTGGATTTGATCTGCTTCAGAACACATAAGACTTTGAAAACAGCATCTATCTACAACTCATAAAAGCTGTAAAAAATAGCACAAAATTGTGTGGCTGTTGTAGGAAGGCTTCCAAAGCAGCCTTGCAATTTAGGAAAATAAAGTGGCAACCATAAGTTGCAGATACATGTTAGATTAATACATTTGTGTACTCTAAAGTATTCTTTCTGATATTTAAATCCAGTACAATGCTCTAATTTACTGTTGAATCAAAAATGCAACTCTCTTGAGCTAGACAGAACTTGAATTTAAAGACTTCAAGAAGTACTATGAAGTTTTGTCTTCAATTCCTTAAAATAGCATATTTTGGTATCATTATCCAGATGTGGAGATAGCAATGAGGTTCCTCAGACTCCTTGCTGCTTTAAGGAGTTACAGATGGTGTTGTGTGAATGGCCCTATGAGCTCCAAAGTACTGTTTCATCTTTTGAGTCTGAAGTAGGACAATAGATGAGGCAGTAGGTAAAATAGTTCAGATAGTTATGAGCACACACAAAAATGGTTTTCGATGTGCTAATGCTAATGCCCACACATAGATGTTCCTGGGGTATACTTATTTGCTAAATTAGCCTCCCAATAACATGCATGTGAGGGAGAAACAAAGGCGGAGCTTGGTGTGGCAAGTACATGGAGTTATGCAGGCAGTACACATAGTGTAGATAAATACTAAAATCACTAGAGGTTGGATCACATATATCGTAGAAAGTCCCTAGTAAAATCTTAACGGGCTGAAATGTGAAAGAAAAAGCTCTCTATCATGAGGAACAGGAACAGGAAAAAACATTTATCCTTCAGAAGCTCAAGATAATACAGGTAGTCCTCAACTTATGACCACAATTGAGCTCAATGTTTTGGTTGCTTAAGTGAGAAATTTTTAACTGAGCTTAGCCCCATTTTATGACTTTTCTTACCACATTTGTTAAGTGAATCACTGCAGTTATTAAGTGAATCTGGATTCTCCATTGATTTTGCTTGTCAAAAGGTTGCAAAAGGTGATTACATGAGTCCGGGATACTGCAACTGTCATAAATATGAGTGGTAAATCATGTGACCATGGGGATGCTGCAACAGTCATAAGTGTGAGAAACGATCATGAGTCACTTTTTTCAGTGCTGTTGTAACTTTGAACAGTCACTAAGTGAACTGTTGTAAATTGTGGACCACCTGTATTCAAGAACATGAGAAGCCTCCCAGGCATGGCTGTTGTAGGCCAAACAAAAAAGAATTGGAATCGATGCAAAGTATCTGTCTGTTGAAGAATGGTGAAATTGAATAATAGGGTATCTGATACTCAGTGCAATGTTTCCAATGACTGTGCGGCTTCATTCAAAATGGCCTCTTACGGTCTTGACCGACTGATGAAATACCAGACAATTAAAGAAGACCATTCAGTTGATGTTAATATAGATTCAGATATAGCCTAGAGATAGCCATCCAGCCATTTGAGAATACTTTGGATTTCTGCATCGAGAATATGGTCTACATTAGGCCTATCCAATCCGCTGCCCATAGGCCACATGTAGTTCTGGACAGCTAGTAATGTGGCCACACAAGATTTATAAAAATAAATAAATAAAAGAAGTTTGTTAGTTACATCTATTTTTATTTTTATTTTATTTTGTTGAGCATGTAATTAGATAACAGGTATAAGTATAAACATGATTATTAATACATAAAATGTAGACGAATAAAAGAGACATTACGACAGTGATGCCCCCCTACAGACCTCTTAGGAATGGGGTGAGTCAACAGTAGACAGTCTGAGGTTAAAGTTTTTGGGTTTGGGGAAGAAACCACAGAATCAGGTAGAGTATTCCAGACATTGACCACTTTGTTACTGAAGTTGTATTTCCTGCAATCAATTTTGGTACAGTTTACATTGAGTTTGTATCTGTTGTGTGCTCATGTATTGTTGTGGTTGAAGTTGAAATAGTCATTGACTGGTAGGAAATTGCAATAGATAATTTTATGTAGTACGCTTAGGTCGGGTTGAAGGTGGCGTAGTTCTAAGTTGTCTAAGCCTAACATTTCAAGTATGGTGGCATAAGGTATTCTGTTGCGGATAAAGGAATGGAGTGGACTGTTCTCGTGAAATATCTCATGAAACATCCATTATCTGTATTGTGTAGTTTACATGCAATTCAAGACAATTCACATAATATGGCCTGGGTTGGTAGGTCAAAAGATTGGACAACCATGATCTAAATGTATGTTGTGTATCAGTGGTTCCTGAGGATGTTGGCTGTGTATTTCTGGTAAAGAGGAGTAATGGGTATAACAGCTCATATAATACTATATACAATATAAGTAGGGAATATATCAGCAAAAAAATTGTCATTTCCTCAACTTGGAATGCTGATCTCTCAATCATTCCCCCCTCCCTATGTTTTCTCTGGGTGGGGATTAAGCACTGATTTGGCTAGCTGATTTCAGATTAGGTGACAGTGGACGAAAGTTCCAAGGAATAATTATTTTTCATGTCAAATTAGTGAGTGGATCTTTAAAAAACACGGATCAAGATTGCATTGTAGGGCACCACATGAAAGCCTGCAGGTCTGTTAGACAATGTATTTTGGCCAGTTTAGAAAACTTTCAGCTAACAAGGGGAATTCCAGTCATGTATAGGAAGCATTTTTCAATAACCCACAATTATGTTTGGTCTCATGTAGAGTTATTTGTTTGACTGCCAACCTGTTTTATGGTGTTTTGCCAACTGTTATGAGATTAGTGCACAATCTCAAATTAAAAAAGGAGGGAAAAAAATCCCTCTCAGATGTTTTATGAGCTCATAGGATGAGAATTCAAAAACAAAGAGCTTTGAAGAACTGAATACTGATTGTTTAATGTAAACAGACACACTGTTCGGTAATGTGATTAGAGCTTCAGTGTCTTTTTGGACACTACAGTGTTACCTAACCATCTTCTTTCTCATCAGTAATCATATCCTTAAGGTTACGGCATGTTACAAATTGTCCTTATAAAAGAAATCCATAGAAAATGCAATACCTAACTCATATTTCAGAAGAAGGCACAGCAGGGTCATCCATTTATCTGTCTGTCAATCCAAACATTTCATCACAATGCAGTATGATGATTAAAAAAGAAAAAAGAGAAGTCTGGTTAAACTATTCAATTAGATACTTGATGCCAATAAGTGGGATTTCCAGGGACATACTGTATACAAGTTCTCCCAGCCTGATTACCAAAAGTACTTAACAATTCTTTCCTTCACTGATTTAAATACATAGCTTTGCAGCCTGCAGGCCTTTATCTAAGCTTTTCTATGGCTACAGGCCCCCTTCTCAGTTTTGCACTGATAATACTTTTAATTAATGCTGATAATGCCAGCTTTCAGGGAAGAACTCAGGCTATCAAAACAATGCAGCCTCTGATTTTCAATTAAGTTGCAACTAAGCAGATGAGTCAAAGAAAAAAGGATTTGGACATGCCTACTCTTTCTATGAACATGTCTATTCTCTCCTTTGACCTCACCTACTTCTTCCTGATCCACCCATACATAATCTCTAATCCATTCCAGTAGACCCATATACACAACTGCTGCATTTATTAGTTACATTATCCATTAGCTGTGTTGTCCATTCTTGAACAGAAAGGCACTTCAATAAGAACAAGATCTTGTCAATACTGACCTCTTGACTTTTTCAAGGTTCAGATTAGGTGCTATGTAATTTCTCTGTAATTTATCATAGGTAAAACTTAATCTATGCTTTGGTGTAATGTCCTTATGCCATTCATTGTTTAATTTATCCATGAATTTAATGACATCAGTGCATTGTGAGGTATGCAAACATTGGTCTTTCCAGATTTAATTAACTATATATAAGAACTTGAGATAATTAACTGGAGAAGCAGGTGCCAAACCATATTTTAGCTCACAGTAGATGCGAAACACAGTACAGGTTATTTTAATGCTCATAGCTTGGACCAAGAATTTATTTCCGGTGTCAAAACTGAGCTTGTCACACAAAAAAGCTACAAGACAATCGTTCCAATCTTACTCTTTGTTGTGGCAACCTGGGTCAGAAGGAATTGTTAGATCTAGATTTTAGTTCTAGGTTTTATGCTATTTAGATCTGAGAAATGCACTGCTAATTGACCAGATATCTCTGTGATATTTATCTAAACTGTGACTATCTGTAATTTGCTGTCAATTTCAGAGATTTTCTCTTTGAAAACACGTTCAGCTTGTGGAGCTGAAATCAAGGTGGATAGAAAGAATAGACAAGCTACATTTTAGAATTTCTCCATCAACACCTGTTCTACTCACCTGTTGGATCAAAACTGGCAATAACTTCAGGGTTGGTTTTTCATTGGAATCAAGAGGAATTTGGGGAAAAGGGGGATCAGTATGTATGAAATATTTATTTCAGTTGTTTGTCTTACAGTGTGTTCTGATAGCAACACAATGGATATTCAGTTGGATTTGGAACAAAGCTTCCTAGATTAGTTTTATCCATGTATGTATGTGCATGTATGCATTTGATTGTGGAAACTGCCTTAGTGTTTACAAATGCTGGCATCTGATGGGGCAGATCAGAAGGAAAATTTAAGCCAAGGTTGGCACTGTGTTGCAATCAGGATTCTTTTCTAGGTGCCGCTGGAGCTGTCAGTCAAGCTATTCAATGTCTTCATTATTCTCTAACATGTTATGCTCCAGGGAAACATCGACAGACAAAGTGTTACAACATGCCTTTTATAATTGCAGCAAGAACATAGTTCTCGACGGGTTCCAGCACAGGCGTTATGTGTTCTAGAGAGCTCTTCTTTTTCCTGGAACGTTGAACCTAACATGTGACCTTCAGAAACCCTCAACAACAGTGGCAGAGATATGCCGTATCAAGTTCTATTTTGAATAGGCAAGGGCGGCTCTTTCTGAAGTTGATGGCAGCTGGATGAGCTGGCAGGAGTAGGTTTTAAGGAGGTGTGTGCTGCATTTCTAATAGAGTCCTTTGGATTCCAGGTGTAGCTTGTTCATTTGATATTTTTAAAATAATTTCATTAGAGATTACAATTATAAAAAAAATAAAAAAAATACAAACTACAAAAATAACATAAACAGAAAAAATAGAAAGTATGGAAAAGAAAAAAAAACTTCATAAAAAAGCAATTTTTCTTTTCAAGTATAAACAATTTGAGTAACTTACCATCTCTTAAAGTACAAGTGTTTTCTTCTCATATCTCAATATTTAACTTCAGGTAGTCCTCGAATTATAGCCATTCGTTTACCAATGAATGAAGTCATTAAAGTCACAATGGCCCTGAAAAAAGTGACTTAAGACCAGTCCTCGCACTTGTGACCTTCACAGCATACCTGTGGTCACATGATTAAAATTCAGGTACTTGGCAACTGGCATATATTTATGATGATTGCAGCATTCTGGGGTCATATAAATCACCATTTTGATCTTCCCAGCCAGCTTCTGACAAGCAAAGTGAAAGAGAGAAGCTGCATTTGCTTAACAATAGTGTGATTCACTTAAGGCAGGGGTGTCAAGCTGGCGGCCTGCAGTCCAGAGGCATTGTACACAGGCCACGCCTACCCCAGCTCCACCAAGGGGGGAAAATGTCACAATACATCATGTGACGACAACATGGCACCATGAATTTGATACTCATTATTTAAGAACTGCAGTCATGCTTAACAACTATGACAAAAAGTTTTAAATTTTTGCTTAACAATGAAAATTCTGTTCCCAACTGTGGTCATAAGTCAAAAACAACCTATATAAAAAAAATCCAAAAACTTTACCATTCATTTCTTATCAGCAAAATCAATTATATCTATTACAACCTTGATCAAATAGTCCAACTCTATATTCCTTCTGTGCACTTGGTTTTTAATCCGATAATAAAATAAAATAATGTCCTAGAACCTTATCCCAAATGAGCTTTTTCAATAGGCAACTGGACTTTCTTGTTTTTCTTTGAAGACATTTTGCTTCTTATCCAAGAAGCTTCTTCAGCTCTCACTGGATGGTGGGAAATGGAAGGATTTATATTCCTGACAGATAGCTGGTCATTTGCATTCTTTTAGAGAATCATTGAGGCCACCTGGAGGTTTATTTGTGTCCTCAGGGTCACCCGAGTAATGCATTTGGGTGTGGAGCCTTCTTGGAACTGCTGAAAGGACTGTTGTAGATGGGAACTAGATGATATTGCATCCCTTCTCCCTTGGACTTAGATGGCCGCTTTGACCCCACTTTCAAACTAGAGATCCTCTCTATCCAAAATGTGGACTTTGCTATCTTCAAAAGAGGGCCTTTGCCTTTTAAATGCATATGGATTGCTGAATCTTGCCTTGATGAAACCCATAAAAGCCACACATTTGTGAAGTGATTGTTTTGTACGCCAATGTACAGATCTGCAAAAATGTTTCACTGCATTGTATTGCATATACTACGTTGCTCAGTTTGTGTCTGGGTATTTTATCCTTGGAGTGGACAAGCTTCTGCTTTAACGTACTCTTGGGTTACACATTTTTGTAAATGTGTGTAACACATTTTTGTAAATGTGTGTAACACATTTTTGACAGAGAGGATTGCTGGTTTGAAACAGTGGTCAAAGAGGCCATCTATGTAAAAATTGAACAGCCACCTCTCAAGAGAGCATCCTTAGTGCCTTCAAAAGTACAGACAATTCTCCCATGAGCTGTTAAGAGCATCCAGAAGTGGGAGATGCTTCAGTCTCTTCTGGAAAGGCTACATTTAAAAACTCTGGGAGTAAGAGGTTGTGCACTCCCTGGCTGGAACGGTTTCTTTCTCTGATTCAGGTTTGCTCTTTAAAACTCTTTCCCATTTAATTTGGGTTTTCAGGGGGCCTCCCTCGATTAGTTAAAAAAAAAAAAGAAACAGTTTCTTTGGTAATAGCAGAACCTGCCACTCCGCAGGCAGCTTGAGGCTACCGCCTCAGGCTACGTCCTTATTTAACCTTCCAATCGTTTCTCTCTGCAATCGGAGCAGAGCGCTCTCAGCCACGGCTTTCTTCTCCTGGCTGTTTCATCTGACATCAGTATTTAAATCGCCAGCCTGATCCACAAAAACACACTAAGACAGAATAGAGACCTAGAAGATCAACAGACCTATGGAACAGCTGTCCTGCCCTACATAAGAGGTACTACAGACAAAATCAGTAAGATACTACACAGGCATCACATCAAGACTGCCTTCAAAACAGACAAAAAAATAGCAGCCATCCTTAGAAACCCCAAAGACAAAATTGACCTAGAAAACCAAGGCATACACGAAGTTCCCTGTGCTTCATGCCCGGCCACATACATTGAACAGACCGATAGAAGAATAAGTACCCTCCTGGATGAACACAAAAATGCAGTAAAAAAAGCTGGAACACACTTCCTCACTAGTCCAACACATGAAAACCACAGGTCACAACATCAACTTCAATGTCACCAAAACTCTAGCCACAATAGAAAAACCCAGCCACAGAATCATCAGAGAAGCCATAGAGATTGAAAAAAGACCTGAAAGCATGAATAGAAGAGATGATTCCACCAGACTGTCAATCATTTGGAAGCCTGCACTCTCAAATAGAAAGATCTCCACACCACAAGCCAGGCAAACACCTGGGCACAAACAGACTCCCTCTGATACCTCCAACTCAAACACACCCCCACCAGGCACCCAGATGAAACCTAGCTACCTAATAGATAATAGCCGTCCTTTCACATGAAGCCAAGCTGCACTGAAAGCCTCCAATACAGGAACATAGTGTTGCCAGCCAATCAAAGCCACAAAACAGACAGAAGAAACTAGAAACACCAATCAAACAAACTCCAAGAACAATAAACACAGACCAAGACTCCCAACCAATCAGGATGTAGAAAAAAACATCCTGGCACAACAATAGGCTAGCCTCAAATTTAAAACCAACGACAGTGATAGCCTGACCCACATACAAACTCAATACAGAAGCCTGATGATGGCAGATGAGATTCTGTTGAAATGTTGCTCCAACTTTAAAAGCACTACAATGATATGGGATAATACCTGAAGGAAGCTGAACAGCACGCACACACACACACACACACACATATGTGCTGTTTAGCTTCCTTCGGGTATTATCCCACGTCATTGTAGTGCTGT
>BLBF01000048.1:5361429-5378747 GCA_015471245.1 Laticauda colubrina
TGGGTATTGGGTGCGCATGAGATTGTGCAGGATGCAGCAAGCTTCCACGATGCTCCTCACAGTCTGTGGGCAATGCTGCATGGTGGTGAGAAGTACTTGGAACCTGTTGGCCAGGATGCCAAAGGTGTTCTCCACCACCCGCCTTGCCCTGGACAGCCTGTAGTTGAAGATCCTCTCTTCACGGGTGAGGTATCTTGAACTGTAGGGCTTCATGAGATAGGTTCTGAGGGAGAAGGTGTCATCCCCCACGATGAAGTAGGGCACATCTTGTGTGTCGTTGGGTAGGAGGTCTGGATCAGGGAAGCCCATGATGAGGTTGCGTTCCAGCCCCTCCTTGAGATGACTGGCATTGTATACCTGGGCATCTGAAGATGAGCCGTTGCCTGAAGCATCGATGTACATGAACTTGTAGTCAGTATCGACCATGGCGAAGAGGATGATGCTGAAGAAGCCCTTGTAGTTGAAATAAATGGACCCTGAGTTGGGTGGAGGCCACGTGCTTCCCATCTATGGTTCCAACGGTGTGGGGGAAGTTCCACTTTTGATACCACTGCTCTGCAACTTTCTTCCAGTCTTCTTCAGTGGAGGGGCATTGGAGGAGCTCCTCCAGGTGTTCTTCGATGATGGCCTGTACCACTTCTCTGACCACAATGCTGATGGTGTTGTGTGGCATCCTCCAGCCGTACTGCATGTTCCTGTACGTGGTCCCTGAGGCCAGGTGGCGGAGAGTCAGTGCCACCTTGAGCCCAGGGTCCAGGCTGGGCTGGAAATTGGTGCTCTGCTTGGTCAACCTGGGTCTCAGCTGCTCCACAACTTCGTCAAACATGGCTGGTGGCATCCTCATGAAGTGCTGGAATGCACGAGGGTCTTCATTCCTCAGCTCCACCATCAGCTTGTCATAGAGTCCACTCTTCTCCCGATCCATTTTCGGACCCAGACAGCTCTTGGACGTCTCCTTCTTCTTGTGTAGAAAAGGTAAAACAGTCTGAAGAGGGCTTGGTTCTGCTGTTGAATGATGGCGGCTACCAAAAGGAGTGTGCGATGATCCATGGTGGACATCAATGGATGATGTGGAAGAGCAAGAGCAAGGCTGAAGAGGTCTGCACACTAGGGCTGCTGGACTGATAGTGAGATCCAGATGATTTCCTCCCCCTTTTTATAGGAAATGTCGGTTTTCCGCACATACATTGGTGTCCTTCCACATACTCTAGGCATCCTCCAGACATCCTAAATATCCGAGATACATCCCATATATGAACGTTTTGTCCGTTTTAATGCTTTATATCCGAGCTGCATCCGCTTTCATTCTTTCTATGTCCGTGCTACTCATGTTGTGTGGACGTTCCGCGTACCTTTTGCTTCCTCCCTCTTTCCGCTTTCCGCTGGAGTGGATGTGAGTTGCGTGGATGTCCAGAGGATGCCGAGAGGATACATCGGACATGTAATGGATGACAACAGATGTAGAATGTTTCTTGTCCGTATGTGTCGCAAATGTAGATTGTACGTGGTGGAAAGTTCATCCGCTCAAAAAGTTTTGTGCAGCTCAAAACTTTTTGAGCAGATGAAATAACAGGAGACGGATGTTTGACGGATAGAGTGTATGAAAGATGTACGGAGTGAGTACACAATGGATGCATCGCGTTTTCCAACAGATGGCAAGTTTTTTTGTCCGTTTTACATCCTCTTTGCATCCGTTGTTGCAGTGTGACATGGGCTTTAAATGTGTCTGTATCGTGCATTGCAAAAACTACATCAGATGTTAAACAGCACAGAAGAAATACTGCAAGAATATCTGGAAGAATAAGATGGAGCTTGACAATAAAGTTGTGACAGTTCGATTTCTTCAACAACTGAAGATTGTCATTTTATTTTCGCTGAAAAAAACAGCTAGTAGGAAATAGAAAAAAGACATATACTCAGGTGACTAGGGGAACATCCTGGAAAAAAGCCTCTTGTCTTTTGGCTGTATGTATATGTAACATACATATACATATATGTAACAGGGGAGAAAGGGTTGTTTTTTTAAATTTAGTGTGCAATTGTGTATTATCTTTTTTCTTTTTGTTTTATGTATTTTCAAGTAGGCAGATTTTTTTTTATTCTGTACATTTTGCTGGCAATGATTCAGTTTGGGATCAAGAGCTTCTTTTCCCATCCACTAAAGCATTACATCCACTTAAGTAATGCTTATACTTCTTAATGAAATTCATAGTCTAGAATTTGTTCTTCCCAATGTCATCTTTGCCATAAAATCTTTGCTTTGCGACCTTGAGAGAGATATTTCTTATATTCAGTTTTGGGCAGAGCTATTCTTATTTGGTTCCCTCTTCAGAATCTTGGGGATGATGTTTGCAGAGACGATGAGGACTCTTGACATTCCTAATTTCTCTTAATTGTTTGTGCATGGTGTTTGCATCTACATATTGAACTTTACATTTATATGTTGAACTGAATCAAATATTCTTAGCTCAAACAACTTTCATTGCAACCACTATTTTTGGACCTCTGGTGGATTCTTCATATATTTGAGTTGCAAAATGAGGATTGGAGTTGAGCAAGATGGCACTACAAAATTTATTATGAAAAATGTAACTTCATTTTTTCCCTGTCTGTCCATGTGCAAATTTATCACACCATAGGTCTTTCCATTGCAAGCACATCACAAAAGATGCATGAATATTCCTTGCTAAGATAAAAATGAGTATTTTTTTGTGGCTGTGGGACATGTTTAATTTATTTTTGTGGAGGTAGAGGCCACAACAGACGTGTAATGTACATGTTAGCTGGGCCAAAATGTTATATTTATTTTCTCAGAAAGTTATTTCTTAAATTGGCAAAACTTGTTCTGAGACTTATTTAGAACTTCGTTTGTTATTTAGAAGTTGTTTTCTTATTAAATTCCCAGCTGAAAATAGAGGAAAATGGCAGGGCTGATTTTAGGCAACTGCTCTGTTGAATTATGGAGAGGCCTTTGAAAAAAAATCGGTGCTGATTGCAGCCAGGGAACTAGTTCCAAAGGTGCTTTTTTAGGAGGCAACTGAACTATTCTATCAGAGCTGAAGAAGCTTCTTAGATGAGAAGTGAAACGTCTTCACAAGAAAAAACAAGAAAGTCCAGTTGTCTACTGAAAAAGCACCTTTGGAACAACCATGATCTGGATGACTGAGAATCGCTACAGACTTTCAGGGAACTGTACTTTTATACCCCTGACATACAATGTAAGAGATTTCATTTCTAGCCAATTTATTTTTTAATAATCATTAAGATTTAATTATTACAAAATTTTAAGACAACCAGAAAGTTGAGGAGCTTTTCCCTCCCAGCTTCTTTCTTCTGTTTCCTTCCTCTTTTGGGACCCCTTCCTTTGCAAGTGACTCCATTCCTCTCCCCAGCAAAAACAGGAGGTGGTTCTGAACTTGGTGAGGGAATGACAGCCAAACTCTGCTCGCTGTCTTCAGCAAGCATCCACCTGCTCTGCTGGTGCCTTTTAAACTCAAGTTCAGCTTACTCACCTCCTCTACATTTTCCTTTGTTTAATTACAGGTGATGATTCAAAAGAAGTCTTCACCTGTTTTACGGGGCTTTCATCTTCTCTCAGACAAAAGCAGGTTTGGGCTTGGTGCTTGATCTGCTGCATCGTTAGGTCCTTTGGTATTAAAGGGGTTGAGATGACCCCTGGGCTTTTAAGACTTTAGGCTGAATTGATGTGCATGTATAAAATCCAAGCTTTGTTGTTTGGCACTGTTTTCTAGCATTTGTTATTCTTTCTTTCTTTTTTGTTCTTCTTAAGTTGGAAAATGATGAGGACTATAATATACATTACATTATCCTATAGCTTGTTATTCATGCAGTCACATGGTAAAGAGCAGACATCGGATTGATTTATTTAGAATTTATGCTTTGGTGTGTCGCTTCGGGCCTAGAAGTCTGTGTGCATGAGCTCAGATGCCCTTAACATTTGGCATGTCTGTTCTGTGAATCAATGTCATTTTATATAAATAAATACGGGAGCTTTTCCTTTGTGTGGAATGTCTCTGGTTCTTTCCTGTTTAAAGCCCATGTCACACTGCCCAACGGATGCAAAAAGGACACAGCGGATGAGCAAAATGTTCCATCCGTTGTTATCCGCTCTCAAAAGGGGCAAAAATTTGCACAACCAGAGCGGATAACACGGACGCGTGGAGGATGCAGGGCGGATGTAAAGCGGATGCGGAACGGAAGCCCAGCGGATGGGAGCGGATGGCATGTCCGCTAGGCTTCCGGGGGGCCGCAGCAAAGCGGACGCGGAACGGAAAGAGCGGATGCAGAGCGGAAGCCTAGCGGATGAAGCAGATACACAGAGGATGCACAGCGGAAGCCTAATGGATGCCTGGCGTTAATTGCACATGCGGGGAGGATGCATTGTGTCAGCCCCGCGGATATAACGGAAGCAGCTCGGAAGCAGGTCGCCATTCAGAGGAAAGATCTGCTTCCATCGACTGCCTTGCCTGTCCTGCCTGCATGTCTGCCTGCAAGCCTTGCTGCCAGCCTTGCTGTCTGCCTGCCTGCAAGCCTAGCTGCCAGCCTCCCTGTCTGCCTGCCTGCAAGCCTTGCTGCCAGCCTCCCTGCCAGCCTTGCTGTCTGCCTGCCTGCCAGCCTCCCTGCCAGCCAGTCTGCCTGCCAGCCTTGGTGCCTGCCTCCCTGCCAGCCTTGGTGCCTGCCTCCCTACCAGCCTTCCTGCCAGCCTTGGTGCCTGCCTTCCTGCCAGCCTTGGTTCATGTCTGCCTGCCAGCCTTGGTTCATGTCTGCCTGCAAGCCTTGGTGCCTGCCTTGGTGCCAATCTTCCTGCCAGCCTTGGTGCCTGCCTGCCTGCCAGCCTGCCTGCCAGCCTTGCTGCCTGCATGCCTGCCAGCCTTGCTGCCAGCCTAGGTGCCTGCTTCCCTGCCAGCCTTCCTGCCAGCCTTGGTTCATGCCAGCCTCCCTGCCAGCCAGCAACCCCACAACCATGCGGAAGCACAGCAAGCCTCAGCCATCTGCTACCATCCCGCCCCCTGGCCCTCACTCTGGTTTTCCTGGGGCTTCTGCAGCACGGGCTTGCTCTTCTGGGGCTGGCGCTTCTGCTGCTTCTGCTTCTGGAGGAGATGATGACAAGCACTCCAGCACAGGCCACCTCCACAGCACCTGGACCCTTCACCCCTGAGACTGAACGACCAAGAGGAATGCCAGAGACTCATTTTTGTTTTATAGCTTGTTGTTAATAAAGTCTATTTATGATTCACACACTTGCTTCATTTCTTTTTTTTAATAAAGTCTTGGTGGAAACTTTTAGAAATGGTTTAAGCCTTTGCATGCTTGTGGGATGGGTTAAGATAGCAGTGGGGTGGCAGGGATACCTGAGGAATGAGCAGGGATACCTTTGGGATGGGTAATAGCTATGGGACAGATAAACCTCCAGCGCAAGCATAGTGGGACTGTATGGTCCACCCTCCCAGGTGCAACACCTATGGCCCTTTATTATCAATAATAATGTAATAATCATCCACACATGTCAACATAAACACAACTCTTTATTAAATGCCCTGTTCATTGTAGGCCCATGGCCCAATCTCATCCGTGTAATGAGACAAGCTGAAGGAAGCATCCATTAAGCATCCACCATCCTGTCTTGCCACTCCACTGCTCCAGCTGGGGAGTTGCACCAGTGTCTCAGGAGGTTGCACTGCTTCTTCCCTTCACGTGAGGCTCTGTTGGGGCCTTGCACATCCACAGTGTCTATCAGGTTTCGCCCTTGCCTCCATTCCCCAGGCTCCATGTCCCCATTGCCTTGCTGACAGTCCACAAGCCTGTCCTGTAACACTGGGTAGTGGGTGCACATGAGATTGTGCAGGATGCAGCAAGCTTCCATGATCCTCCTCACGGTCTCTGGGCTATGCTGCATGGTGGTGAGAAGTACCTGGAACCTGTTGGCCAGGATGCCAAAGGCGTTGTCCACCACCCGCCTTGCCCTGGACAGCCTGTAGTTGAAGATCCTCTCTTTACGGGTGAGGCGTCTGGAGGTGTAGCGCTTCATGAGGTAGGTTATGAGGGAGAAGGCGTCATCTCCCACGATGAAGTAGGGCACATCTTGTTGTCGTTGGGCAGCGGGTCTGGATCTGGGAAGCCCACGATGAGGTTGCGTTCCAGCCCCTCCTTGAGGACACTGGCGTTGTATACCTGGGCATCTGAAGATGAGCCGTTGCCTGAAGCATCGATGTACATGAACTTGTAGTCAGCATCGACCATGGTGAAGAGGATGATGCTGAAGAAGCCCTTGGAGTTGAAATAAGTGGACCCTGAGTTGGGTGGAGATTTGCAGGCCACGTGCTTCCCATCTATGGTTCCAACGGTGTGGGGGAAGTTCCACTTTTGATACCACTGCTCTGCAACTTTCTTCCATCCTTCTTCAATGGAGGGGTACTGGAGGAGCTCCTACTTGTATTCTTCGATGATGGCCTGCACCACTTCTCTGACCACAATGCTGATGGTATTGGATGGCACCCTCCAGCCGTACTGCATGCTCCTGTAGGTGGTCCCAGAGGCCAGGTAGCGCAGAGTGAGTGCCACCTTGAGCCCAGGTTCCAGGCTGGGGTGGAAGCTGGTGCTCTGCTTGGTCAACCTGGGTGTCAGCCGCTGCACAACTTCGTCAAACATGGCTGGAGGCATCCTCATGAAGTTCTGGAACGCCCGAGTGTCTTCGTTCCTGAGCTCCACCATCAGCTTGCTGTACAGTCCGCCCTCTGCTCTTCTGATGAACCATCTTCGGACCCAGACTCTTTTTGGCTGCCTCTTTTTCTTCTCGCAGTAGAGTTCACAGAGCCTGCAGATGGCTTCGCACTGTTGCAGAATGATGGTGGCTGCCGAAAGGACTTTGTTGCAATCCACGGTGGACATGACTGGATGCTGTGGAAGAGGAAGAGTCAGATGAAGGCTGCAGACGTCTGCACCGCTGGGCTGCTGTTCTGAAAGTGAGATGCAGATGAGTTGCTCCCCCTTTTTATAGGAAATATAGGTTTTCCGCTAGGCATCCTCTAGGCATCCTTAATATCCGAGATAGGTCCCCTCTGCGAACGTTTTTTCCGTTTTAAACGCTTTGTTTCCGTGCTGCATCCGTTCTGCATCCGTTCTGCGTCCGTTCCGCTTCCTCCCTGCATCCAAGCGGATGCGAGTTGCGCGGATGCGGAATGGATGCCTAGCAGATATCACGGATGCGTAACGGATGCAGAACGGATGCATAGCGGATGCAGAACGGACGCATTGGATACATTTTCTGCGCAAAAGTTTTGGGCAGCCCAAAACTTTCTGAGCGGATGAAACATCAATAGACGGATGCTGGACGGATAGAGAGGAAGCAAAATGGAGGCAGTGAGTACATCGCGTTTTCCAACGGATGGCAAGCTTTTTTGTCCGTTTTACATCCTCTTTGCATCTGTTGGTTCAGTGTGACATGGGTTTAAGGAAACTTGGTAAGGAGCACTGGACAATCCTGAAGACTTCAGGGCAGGTTTTCTTAACCTGAGCATTCACAATTACTGAGAATTCTGTATTAGAATCCACATATCTGGAGGCTATCCATGTCTGGAAAAGCTATTGTAAAAAAGGTCATTGTCCAGAGTAGGTAGGAGGACTAATGAATGAATGGACTGATTGATTGACACCAGCATGTAACCAGAGGATGAATTGCAGAAGTTAAAATTACTGCACCCGAGCTGTAAAAATCCAGATGATCACTAGATGGCAGAAGAGTTTCTTTTTCAATAGCTTTCAATTGTGGGCTGGATTTTTGCAGCCCCATCTGTAATGGCAATGTAAATAAATTTAGAAACTGTAGTATGGGCCAGGCCTCCCTCCCTTCTTCCCTCTCTCCCCCCTTCTTTCTCCCCCTCCCCCCTTCCCTCCCTCCCCCCTCTCAGTTTACAAATAAAAACCATAAAGCAGTATAAAAAACATATTTTTTTAAAAAAATCTGAGTTAACAGCAGAATAAAAAACAGTTAAAATTTGAAAGGTTAAAAAACTAAAGAAATGGAAGGAGTGCCCTCAGCCTATCAATCACCCCCAGGGCACATATCAGTTTTTATTAAAGCTATATCAGTTTGGAAGACTTCCAAATATGTAAGTATTACTCTCACTTTAAACTGGTATGCTCCATTTCTGTTCGCAGTATCAAGAACAACTATTTTAATTGTCAGCACACTGTAAGCTCTATGGAACAGTGTAGAAGTAAATAGAATCTTCTGGCACCTTCAGGACTGTGACTTTCAAGATGCTGTTAGATTTTAACTATCAGCAACCTCTGAAGAAGGGTAATAAAATCTGCATTTCACATGCTTTCCCCATTCTAGAGAAAAAACAGTTAAGGAAAAAAAAAACAAAGTGAACCCAAAGGTGCTTATAATACTTTTCAAGCTATTGATATAAATATCACTATATCATCAGGGAGTCTGAATTTTACAATCTCTATGTTTTACAAACTGTCTTATTTCTTTAGGGCTCATGTGAGGTTTATCACATTAAACAAACACTTGCAATATGCTTGAAATGATTGCATCTGGAACAGTCCACATTGATATCTTCTAACTCTAGGTAAGGGTCACTAGCTTAATGTGACATATTTGATTTTGGTTTCCTTTAATGATGAAAAATCAACAGATAGCTATCCTTTGACAGGTTTATGAAAATGCTTGACAAATTATGTCTGCTGTTTGCCAGATATATCAATAATACCTTTAACTTGCTGGCTAAGGAAAAAGAATGGCAGGACAGTCAGCGAATCCTAGAATTGGAGAGATTACTTAGGACAATCAGTCTTATATCCTGACCAGTACATCCCAATTAAACCATCCCAGAGATAGTTGTCTACTACGAGCCTTCTCTTGAAATATACAACAAGGAGAGTCCACCACTTCTTAGTTATTAATTAGGTCCTCAACACCAATAAGACCAAGGAGCTTATAGTGGACTATAGAAGGAACAGATCAGACATCCAACCCTTGCTTATCACTGGAGACCAAGTGGAGCAAGTGGCCAGTTTTAAGTTTCTGGATATAAAAGATGAGTTGACCTGGGGTGCTCACATTGCAGCCCTGGTCAAAAGGGCCCAGCAGAGATTATAGGACCTGAGACTTCTCAGAAAACAACAACTGAATGAAAAACTGCTGGTGACGTTCTACTGCTGCACCATAAAGAGTATCTTAATTTACTGCATCTCTGTATGGTTTGCCAATTGCACAGTGACAGATAGGAAAACTCTCCAGAGGATTAATGTCATTGCCCAGAGGATCATTGGTTGCCCTCTCCCCTCTTTGGAAGAGCTTTATAACTCCCGCTGCCTTCAGAAAATTCAAAACATTCTCAAAGATCCATCGCATCCTGGGCATCCTTTTTTTTTTGAACGATTACCATCTGGCAGACGGTACAGGTATAATGAAGACAAGGACAAATAGGATGAAAAACAGTTTCTATCCCAGGGCAGTAACTCTATTTAATTCTACTGTATAGTGCAATATTAATGTAATATTAGGGATTTTCAATTCAATGTATAGAATGCAACAGATGTGTGTTTGTGTTTATTTTCATAGTCATAATGCACACTGAAGTTGGCATTTAATTTTTTTGTATAAGGTACAATGTCAATAAAGTGAACTAAAACTAAACTAGCAGAGCAATGCTTTGGCTCAACATGATGATCTCTAACATAAAGTGGATATGTAGAAAATTAGTCTATATATTTACTGTGACTGTCTGGAGACCGATCTGTTTTCTAGGAAGTAGTTAATCTGGTTTCAATGAAATAGCTAATGCAGATTATCAATTTTTTTTCGTGTTATGTTGTAACTTTGACTACTGTTTTCTGTAGTTTATGCATTGGTTTTAAACTAATAGATTGTGTACCAGTAGTAGAATTCAGAAGTAGTCTACCACAATAGTGGTAGTCCTTGACTTACAACCATTCACTTAGTGACCATACACAGTTACAGGCATTTTTTTATTATAAGTCCTTGATTTATGACCATAATTGAGCCCCAAATTTCCATTGCTAAGTAAGGTAGTTGTGCCGCATTTTAAGAAATTTTATGACCTTAGCAAAACGGCACTGATAAAGTTACTTCTTACATTTTTCACACATAAGACTATTGCAGCATCCCCATGGTCATGTAATCAAAATTCAAATGCTTGGCACCTGGCATGTACTTTAGATGGTTGTAATGTCTCTTAAGTATGTCATCTTACCTGTTGTGACTTTCTGACAAGCAAAGTCAATGAGGAAACCATTTTCACTTGAAGAACAGTATTACTTATGTAAGAATTGCAGTGATTCATTTAACAACTGTGGTAAGAAAGATCGTAAAATGGAGCACAACTCACTTAACAATTGCCCTGGTTAGCAATACCATTTTGGGCTCAATTGTGGTCATGAGTCAAGGACTACCTGCATAATAACAAAATGCTTGTATACATAACCATTGCCTTTTGGAGATGGCAGAACTCATGACACTTTGAAAGAGTGATTGTAAGGAACAAACAAACAAAAATGAGAACCACTATTTGTAATGCAAGGAGTGAGATGGCTCTGTGGTTAAAGATGCTAAACTTGTCAGATGGAAAGCTGATAGCCAGGGTTCGAGACCTGAGCATCGTGTGATAGGTTGGGCTCCTGTTACTTGCCCCTGCTCCTTCCCATCTAGCAGATCGAAAGCAAATGCGAGTAGGTAAATAGGTACCACTTTGTTGGGCATAACAGCTCTCCACAGAATGGCACAATTCATCATGGTTTCAGGGTTCCAGAAAAACACAACTCCAATCAAAAACTCAGAGACAGGCATTTTCTCAAAAGTTCCTTTTTATTAGAGTAGATATACACCTGGGAAAACCCAAATCTGAGAGTGCTGGGTTTTCTCTTAGTAATTCAAAAGTCTAAAACCAAACCCCTGCACCCATCAGTCCATCACATGGTCCAATCACCATCCATTCCAGCTAGAGACATCCCTTCAACCACTCCTCCTCCAGGTGCAGGAATAACATGACCTTGACCTTGAGAAGAATGCTCTCTTTTTGAGAGCAAGAGTCAAATTCCTACCTAGTGAGACCAGCTAGGGTAGCCATATCCGGAGAATACTTTGAAACAATAACTGATTACAAAACTGCATCTTCTTGTTAAAGTTCTTCTCAGGCTACTCAAAGCAGGAAAACTTTCCCAATACATTATTGTACCTTACCCTCCACCTGAGCTGGTCAGAGACATACACCTAATACCTGCAGAACATAGAAAAGAAATTGAGAAAACTCCATCAAGTTACTAAAAGTTCTTAGGGAGATCTTTGAAAAGGAAAGGAACTAATACTATGACCTTTATAGTGATAAGGACAGATATTTTTAAATTCATGAACTGGATACATCTATTGTGCTCAGCCATATTGAGTTTCTGGTTTATTGTGTAGCATTACAGGTAAATTATGGATTATGCAATTATGGATTATTCTGCAAAATATGATTGAAATAATTTAGTGTTAAAGTGCAATTCAGTCCTTGATTTCAATGGCAATTTTGAGCAGAAAGTTCTGGAAATCTTACTGCTGATTGAAATTAAGTCCCACAAATAAACAAATAAACAAGTTAAACTGTCATGCAAAGTTGGAGATTTTAAAAAGTAAAGCCCATGTCACACTGCCCAACGGATGCAAAAAGGACACAACAGACGAGCAAAATGTTCCTTCCATTATCCGCTCTCAAAAGGGGCTAAAATTTGCATAACTGGAGCGGATAACACGGACGCGGGGAGGACGCAGGGTGGATGCAAAGCGGATGCGTAACGGAAGCCCAGCGGATGGAAGCGGATGGGAGTGGATGGCACATCCGCGAGGCTTCCGGGGGGCCTCAGCAAAGCGGATGTGGAACGGATACAGCGGATGCACAGCGGACACGGAACGGATGAAGCAGATGCACAGTGGATGCACAGTGGAAGCCTAATGGATGCCTGGCGTTAATTGCGCATGCGGGGAGGATGCATTGCGTCAGCCCCGCAGATATAACGGAAGCAGCTCGGAAGCAGGTCGCCATTCAGAGGAAAGACCTGCTGCCAGATGGATTGGCTGCCTTGCCTGCCCTGCCTGCATGTCTGCCTGCAAGCCTTGCTGCCAGCCTTGGTGCCAGCCTTGGTGCCTGCCTTCCTGCCAGCCTTGGTGCCTGCCTCCCTGCCAGCCTTCCTGCCAGCCTTGGTTCCTGCCAGCCTCCCTGCCAGCCAGCAACCCCACAACCATGCGGAAGCACAGCAAGCCTCATCCATCTGCTGCCAGCCCTTGCAAGAGGGACAGGGCTACCATCCCGCCCCCTGGCCCTCACTCTGGTTCTGCTGGGGCTTCTGCAGCACGGGCTCGCTCTTCTGGGGCTGGGGCTTCTGCTGCTTCTGCTTTTGGAGGAGCTGATGACAAGCACTCCAGCACCAGCCACCTCCACAGCACCTGAGACTGAGCAACCAAGAGGACTGCCAGAGACTCATTTTTGTTTTATAGCTTCTTGTTAGTGAAGTCTATTTTTGATTCATACACTTGCTTCATTTCTTTTTTTTTAATAAAGTCTTGCTGGAAACTTTTAGAAATGGTTTAAGCCTTTGCATGCTTGTGGGATGGGTTAAGATAGCAGTGGGGTGGGCAGGGATACCTTTGGGATGGGTAATAGCTGTGGGATAGATAAACCTCCAGCGCAAGCATAGTGGGACTGTATGGTCCACCCTCCCAGGTGCCACACCTATGGCCCTTTATTATCAATAATAATGTAATAATTATCCACACATGTCAACATAAACACAACTCTTTATTAAACGCCCTGTTCATTGCAGGCCAACCAAACATACATGGCCCAATCTCATCCATGTGATGAGACAGGCTGAAGGAAGCATCCATTAAGCATCTACCATCCTGTCTTGCCACTCCACTGCTCCAGCTGGGGAGTTGCACCAGTGTCTCAGGAGGTTGCGCTGCTTCTTCACTTCATGTGAGTCTCTGTTGGGGCCTTGCACATCCTCAGTGTTGATCAGGTTTTGCCCTGGCCTCCATTCCCCAGGCTCCATGTTCCCATTGCCTTGTTGGAGGTCCACAAGCCTGTTCTGCAAGACTGGGTATCGGGTGCGCATGAGATTGTGCAGGATGCAGCAAGCTTCCATGATCCTCCTCACGGTCTCTGGGAAATGCTGCATGGTGGTGAGAAGTACCTGGAACCTGTTGGCCAGGATGCCAAAGGTGTTCTCCACCACCCGCCTTGCCCTGGATGGCCTGTATTTGAAGATCCTCTCTTTACGGGTGAGGCGTCTGGAGGTGTAGCGCTTCATGAGGTAGGTTGTGAGGGAGAAGGCATCATCCCCCATGATGAAGTAGGGCACATCTTGTGTGTCGTTGGGCAGGGGTTCTGGATCTGGGAAGCCCACGATGAGGTTGCGTTCCAGCTCCTCCTTGAGGTCACTGGCGTTGTATGCCTGGGCAGCTGAAGATGAGCCGTTGCCTGAAGCATCCATGTACATGAACTTGTAGTCAGCATCGACCATGGCGAAGAGGATGATGCTGAAGAAGCCTTTGGAGTTGAAATAAGTGGATCCTGACTTGGCTGGAGCATTGCAGGCCACGTGATTGCTATCTATGGCTCCAACGGTGTGGGGGAAGTTCCACCTCTGATACCACTGCTCTGCAACTTTCTTCCATCCTTCTTCAGTGGAGGGGTATTGGAGGAGCTCCTACTTGTATTCTTCGATGATGGCCTGCACCACTTCTCTGACCATAATGCTGATGGTGTTGGATGGCACCCTCCAGCCGTACTGCATGCTCCTTTAGGTGGTCCCTAAAGCCAGGTGGCGCAGAATGAGTGCCACCTTGAGCCCAGGTTCCAGGCTGGGGCGGAAGCTGGTGCTCTGCTTGGTCAACCTGGGTGTCAGCCACTGCACAACTTCGTCAAACATGGCTGGAGGCATCCTCATGAAGTTCTGGAACGCCCGAGTGTCTTCATTCCTGAGCTCCACCATCAGCTTGCTGTACAGTCCGTCCTCTGCTCTTCTGGTGAACCATCTTCGGACCCAGACTCTTTTTGGCTGCCTCTTTTTCTTCTCGCAGTAGAGTTCACAGAGCCTGCTGATGGCTTCGCACTATTGCAGAATGATTGTGGCTGCCCAAAGGACTTTGTTACAATCCACGGTGGACATGACTGGATGCTGTGGAAGAGGAAGAGCCAGATGAAGGCTGCAGAGGTCTGCACCACTGGGCTGCTGTTCTGAAAGTGAGATGCAGATGAGTTGCTCCCCCTTTTTATAGGAAATATAGGTTTTCCGCTAGGCATCCTCTAGGTATCCTCTAGGCATCCTCTAGACATCCTTAATATCCGAGATAGGTCCCCTCTGCGAACGTTTTTTCCGTTTTAAATGCTTTGTTTCCATGCTGCATCCGTTCTGCATCCGTTCTGCGTTCATTCCGCTTCCTCCCTGCATCCAAGCGGATGCGAGTTGCGTGGATGCGCAGCAGATGCCTAGCGGATATAGCGGATGCGTAACGGATGCGTAATGGATGCCTAGTGGATGCAGAACGGACGAACTGGATACATTTTCCGCGCAAAAGTTTTGGGCTGCCCAAAACTTTTGGAGCGGATGAAACGTCAATAAACGGATGCTGGATGATGGAGAGGAAGCAAAACGGAGGCAGTGAGTACATCGTGTTTTCCAACGGATGGCAAGCTTTTTTGTCCGTTTTACATCCTCTTTGCATCCATTGGTTCAGTGTGACATGGGCTTAATATATATTATTTTTGTGGAGGTTGGCTTTTTTCAGGATATATTGATAGCCTGATTCTTATAGCCATCCTATCATGAACTATCAATATATTTCAATATTAACCTCTGCTTTTTTCCCTGTATACTTTGCTCTTCTCAAAATAAAATAATCAAAATAAAATAGGAATATTCCTTCCAAACTTATAAATAAATACAAATTTTAAAAAATTTGTTTGACTATCAAGAAATATTTAATTAAAAGTATCTATTAAAATCTTGCTGATCATACTACAAGATTAAAAAATATACCAGCAAAATAAAGGAGTTTGAAAAATTAATCAATACTTTGGAAAATAATTATGATGAGCCACATAAAAGTTATACAAATCTGACCATCTTTCTTACAATTAATACTAAAACACAGACCTAAGAAATCCTGGTTTTAAAAGTTAGAACCATTCAGCTAATGCCCATACATTTTGTTTATGTATAAAATGTTCTGTATTTTTTTTCTCCCTTGATAAACAGTATGTCAAGGGTAAGAATTATTTCAATCTGTATCTGCCATAATGAGAGCACTCCAAATTAATCAAGAATAATAGACGTGGATTAACATGAGGTTTTGAGAAAATCCTCATGAATATGGACTTTAAGAAGGAATCATTCTCTTAGCATGCTTTAATCATGTCAATTGTGCTACATGAATGCTTAAATCAGGTTTAATGGATTGTGGAGTTTCTGCCTCTGAATTAGTTTACACATTTCTTTTTCTTTGCAATTACATATCAGATTCCTGAAACCCTCCTTCTGCAAATGCTTTTCTGCAACCTCTGGTTACATTGAATAAGAGCCCAAACTTTAAGAAAAATGGTTTTACATACAGTTACAGAAACTCATTCTCTCTTATCTCTGTTTTATTTAGAAAACTTAGTACTCAAGCACCAAGTAAAATAGCTGCTCCCTATTAAAAAATCTCTCTATTATTTAAAATGTAAAAAGGAGTCAACATATTAACAGGCTTAAAAAGCTAATTGATGCTGTTTTCTTAGTTATCACTTTGTAGGATCTTGGTCCTGAAGATAAGCAGGATATATAAGCCAGTAAGGGGAGCACAAATTGTATTTTACCATTTCTCCCATGAGCTGTTCAGAGCATCCAGAAGTGGGAGGTGCTTCAGTCTCTTCTGGAAAGGCTGGGCGTAAAACTCTGGGATGCTCCTCCTCCTCCATGGGACACCTCCCCAGCGTCTCCCAGTTTTAGCTCAGCCTTTGTGGTAGGAGGTTGTGCACTCCCTGAATGGAATGATTTTCTGATTCAGCGAGTCAAAATTCAGGTTTCCTCTTGGGTTAATTTGACTTGTAAATTTTTCCCCAATTAATTTGGCAATTTCAAGGCTTGTGGCTCTATTAGATCATCCCACCGATCAGTTTGAGAGCAGTTCTTTGTGGCTGGCAGAGCCTGCCAATCTGCAGACAGCCTGAGACGTCTGCTTCAGGCAATTAGCTTATCTAATCCCCCAATCATCTTATCTCTGTGATCTTGGTGGAGCACTCACAGCCGCACTCACTTCTCCTTGCTGTTTTGACTGACAGGATCATTTATCTGACAATTTAGAGAGTCAGCAGCAGTGGCTTGTTAAAAAGCTCAGGCAATTAGCACCAGAGATTCTGCCTTCCTGCCATTTTCAATGGCTGGCTTCAAGTTTGCGCCTAAATATCACAGGCACCATTCTCCGCTGGTTTCCCTTCTTGGGGACAGGGACAGGTACCTTCCCATTCCACTTCCCTGGCATTATTTCTCTTTTATCTTGCTGGCATTGGATAAGCAGGCTAGTCCTTAAACAGATATTATTATTATTTTTTCATTTTGCAATTGCTTTTGGATCATTACATTGGAGTGAAGCCACAAGTGCCATTTCAAACACGGGACGTTTTTGACAGGAAAGAATCCATCCAGGCCCTGTATAGCTGGTGAGCTGTGATCTTGTTGTTTGGCTTCGTGTTTGTGGTCGTGCCACATCTTCATGGTGGGTGTCAGTTCGCTTCTTGTATGGGTCAGAGGGGTTTGAAGCGGGTAATGGTGCAGCTGCAGTACGGCTTCTGGTTCGTGGTCGTGTCTCCTCTTCTGTGTGGGTGTGAGTCTTTTTTCTGCATAGAAGGGTGGTGGTAGCAGAAAAAAGACTCACACCCATACACAGAAAAAAGACTCACACCCACACAGAAGAGGAGACATGACCACGAACCAGAAGCCGTACTGCAGCTGCACCACTACCCGCTTCAAACCTCTCTGACCCATACAAGAAGTGAACTGACACCCACCATGAAGATGTGGCACGACCACGAACACGAAGCCAAACAAGATCACAGCTCACCAGCTGAAATCCCCCAGCAACTAAGACTAACCTGAGCACAACCAAGCCCCCACCTAAGCAGAACACACCCCCAGCCAATCAGAACACAGCCAACTCCCCTACCAATCAGAAGACAGCCAAACCCCCAACCAATGAGAACACCTCCCCACCCAATCAGAACACAGTCAAGCCCCCACCCAATCAA
>BLBF01000048.1:5393747-5413949 GCA_015471245.1 Laticauda colubrina
CCAATCAGAATGGTAGATTTGGAGTCATCCACTTTACATACAGAACAGTATGTATGTATGTATATATTTGTTTTCTGAGGTTTTCGCGGGTATTTGTTTGTGAATCTTTGCTTATTCAGGTTTTCTCCAACATAAAATTGGAAGTATTTTGGTGATGATTCGATGAAATCTCATTCGTCATGTTCAGGCCTGTGTCTTCGCGCTTGTGCTTCTCAGAGTAATGTGTGCTTGCAGTTGTTTTTTCTTTTTAACTGCCAGTGGGGGTATGACTTGACTGGGTGGGGGCTTGGCTGTGTTCTGATTGGCTGGGGGTTTGTTCTCATTGGTTATTCTCCACAGGCTCACCTCTACAAACCTAGCCAAATTTCTCACCAAACAACTACAGCCCTATGCAGAATCCATCAACTCACATGTAAGAAACTCATTCCAGTTCATCAAGATCATAAAGAAACAAAACTTACAACCCAGCGACCTACTAGTGAGCTTTAATTTCATATCCCTCTTTATCCAAGTGCCTATAAAAGAAGCCTTGACAGCCATCCAAAACAAATACAACCCCCCCAAGCATATCCTAGATCTGACCAACCACTGCCTATCCAATACATACTTCACCTACAATGGACAAAATTACAAACAAATAGAAGGAGCACCCATGGAATCACCCCTCTCACCTGTCATTGGAAACCTCTACATGGAACACTTTGAAACACAAGCTCTAGAAAAATATGATCACAAACCCAAACTCTGGCTCAGACACATAGATGCCACCTTCTTAATCTGGCCACATGGGAAAGAAAAACTGAACAACTTCCTCACACACCTCAACAGCTTACACCCCAAAATATAATTCACCATGGAAGCAAAGCTAACAATCAACTTACCTTCCTGGATGTGTTAGTATGCAAAAAATCCAATGGCTCCCTAGGACAAACCATCTATCAGAAAAAAACACATACAAACCGCTATCTATACGCACTCTCACACCACCACCCAGCACAGATCAATTCTGTAGCTGAAACACTCATCTCCAGAACAAAATGCTTAGCTGACGAACAACACCTAAAAACCGAACTGCATACTCTCACTAATGTACTAATAGCCAATGGATTCCAAAGAAAGAAAATTACCCACCTAATCCAAAAACAAACCCTAACCAAAATCCAAGATAGAGAACAAGAGAATGGCAAAGCCCTCCTCCCATATATAAAAGGCACTACAGACAAAATCAGCAAGATCCTCCAAAAACACATTAAAACAGCATTCTGCACAAACAGAAAAATATCCACCATCCTAAGAAACCCTAAAGACAAAATCAAGTTAGGAAACCAAGGAGTATACGAAATCCCTTGCAACGTCTGCAACGCCATATACATCGGGTAAACCAACAGAAGAATGAATGCACGCATTGAAGAACACAAGAACTCAATCAAAAAAGAACTACCAACCTCTTCTCTAGTCCAACACTTCAAAGCCACAGGACCTGAGATTGACTTTAAAAATACTAGAACTATTGCCAAAACCGAACACATCAACAACAGAATAATCAGAGAAGCCATAGAGATAGAAAAACGCCCACACAGCATGAATAAAAGAGATGATGCCTCCCGCCTACCAGCCATTTGGAAACCTGCCCTCATTAACAAACAAATACCTAACATGAAGAATGACACCAGACCCACACTCATGAGGGCCACACAAGATGCTACCACCACAGCCAAGCCCCCATCTTAACAGAACACACCCCTAGCCAATTGGAACACAGCCAACCCCCCAACCAATCAGATCACAGCCAGGCCCCCAACCAATGAGAACACACCCCCAGCCAATCAGAACACAGCCAAGCCCCCACCCAGTCAAGTCACACCCCCACTGGCAGTTAAAAAGAAAAAACAACTGCAAGCTCACATTACTCTGAGAAGCACAAAGCCGAAGATACAGGTCTGAAGATGACGAATGAGATTTCGTCGAAACGTCGCCAAAATACTTCCAATTTTATGTGGGAGAAAATCCGAATAACCAAAGTTTTCGCAGGCATTTGTATGTGGATCTTTGGTTAGTCGGGTTTTCTCCTGCGTAAAATTGGAAGTATCTAGGCAACGTTTTGATGAAATCTCATTCATCATCTTCAGGCTTGTTTCTTCGGCTCTGAGCTTCTCAGAGTAATGTGAGCTTGCAGCTGCTTCTTCCTTTTAACTGCTAGTCGGGGTGTGACCTGATTGGGTGGGGTTTGGCTGTGTTCTGATTGGGTGGGGGTGTGTTCTCATTGGTTGGGGGTTTGGCTGTGTTCTGATTGGTAGAGGGGTTCGCTGTGTTCTGATTGGCTGGGGGCGTGTTTTATTCAGGTGGGGGCTTGGTTGTGCTCAGGTTAGTCTTAGTTGCTGGGGGATTTGAGCTGGTGAGCTGTGATCCTGTTGTTTGGCTTCGCGTTCGTGGTCGAATGAAATGGAAACTTGATATATCTGTTCTCTCGGTGTGCAAACTTCTATTGGTCTGTCCAATGTATGTGGCCGGGCATGAAGCACAGGGAACTTCGTATATGCCTTGATTTTCCAGGTCAATGTTGTTGAAAAAAAAGAAACCCCAAAGACAAAGTTGACCTGGAAAACCAAGGAAAACATCCTCACTAGTCCAACACATGATAACCACAGGTTCACAACATCAACTTCAATGACACCAAAACCCGAGCCACTATAGAAAACCCCAGCCACAGAATTATCAGAGAAGCCATAGAGATTGAAAAAAGACCTGAAATCATGAATAGAAGAGATGATTCCACCAGACTGTCAATCATTTGGAAGCCTGCACTCTGAAATAGCAAGATCTCCACACCACAAGCCAGGCAAACACCTGGGCACAAACAGACTCCCTCTGATGCCTCCAGCTCAAACACACCCCAACTAGACACTCAGATGAAACCGAGCTTCCTAATAGATAATAGCCGTCCCTTCACGCGAAGCCAAGCTGCACTGAAAGCCTCCAATACAGGAACACAGTGTTGCGAGCCGATCAAAGCCACAAAACAGTCAGAAGAAACAGAAACACCAATCAAACAAACTCCAAGTCCAATAAACACAGACCAAGACTCCCAACCAATCAGGATGTAGAAAAAAACATCCTGGCACAGCAATAGGCTAGCCTCAAATTTAAAACCAATGACTGTGACAGCCTGACCCACATAGAAACTCAATACAGAAGCCTGATGATGGCAGATGAGATTCTGCTGAAACGTTGCTACAACTTTAAAAGCACTACAATGACGTGGGATAATACCCGAAGGAAGCTGAACAGCATTTATAGATACAGATATAGATATAATCTATATCTATCTGTCTGTCTGTCTGTCTGTCTGAACTGAAGTCTACAAAGAGGACCCTTGCGTAGGTATTTGGAGATTCAAGGTGTTGTAGAATGTAATGCAAACATGTTTGCTGGTTCATTTGTTGAGAATTGATTCTTTAACTTTTCAGAGCAGCTTCTTTTTGCTGGTCTGATCTCTCTAGTTAATATGTTTCTGGCCTGGTTGTATAATATTCTGTCACCTTTTCTGTAGGCTTCCTCTTTGAAACGATGTAGCTGCTTAAGTTTAGCTGTGAACCAAGGTTTATTGTTACTACATATTTGCAGGTTCCTTGTTGGTACAGATAAGTCTTTGCAGAAGCTAACATATGATGTTATGTTATCTGTGAGCTAACTAGGTCTGCAGAAGCATCTTCAAAAACATTCCAATCAGTGCAATCATGGCAGGCCTGGAGTTTCAGCTTTGCCTCATCTGACCAAGTCTTCACTGATTTAATTGTTGGTTTAATGGTTTTAAGTCTTTGTCTGTAGGCAAGTACAAGGTGAATCATGCAGTGGTCAGAGTGTCCCACAGCTGCTCGTGGTAAAGACCTATAAGCATCTTTTACTGTTGTGTAGCAGTGGTCGAAGTATTTTTGCCTCTGGTGGGACAATTTACATGCTGGAAGTATTTTGGGAGCTCTTTCCTTAAATTTGCTTGATTGATCTGGGTGTTTGGCTTCAGCCTCCATAATTTGATCAGGAAGAGTTCATCATGTCTTGTTTCCACAGGACTGCCGGAATGGTGATGGCTGTCCAAACAAGGTCATAAATATACCCAGTGAGGTTCATTTCAACTTTGAATTTTTTGCTTTCAAAGTGACTTCACTTTTGCTAAGTGACTGGTCATAAGTTGAGGACTATCTGTATTGTATAGAATAGAATGGAATGGAGTAGAGTGGGATGGGATGGGATGGGGTGGAATGGAATGGAATGGAACGGAACGGAACAGAACAGAACAGAACAGAACAGAATTCTTTATTGGCCAAGTATGATTGGACACACAAACAATTTGTCTTGGTGCATATGCTCTCAGTGTACATAAAAGAGTTGTTAGGAGTCAAGAATCATCGGGTACAACACTTAATGATAGTCATAGTGTACAATAAGCAATCAAATCATACTAGGAAACAGTCAATATAAATCATAAGGATACAAGCGATAAAGTGATACAGTCATAATTGGGAGGAGATGGGTGAAAGGAAGGATGGGAGGATTAATAGTAATAGTAATGCAGACTTAATAAATAGTTTGACAGTGTTGAAGGAATATAAGTATATATAAGACATGGTCCTTGGTATACTAAATAGGAAATTCCTGAAAATGCCTTGCAAATGTTCAGCTAATTTTCCCATTCATTTTTCTACATGTGCACATTTGAACTATGTGAAGAAAACAGTCAAGTCATTCTTGGCTCTTGTTTCCTAAATAAAATTACAATAAGATAACTTTTCTTACTTTGGCATTTCATATGGCTTCATATGTTATTTTGTGACCAGACTTGATTTTTATTCTGTGAGAAGTTTGTAGTGATACCCAGGTCTTTTCTCAGTGATGACAATTTACATCTCTTTTATCTGACAGTGCCATTTAAATATATATTGTTTTTGGTAATCTTGTACAGTCATTTTATAGGAAAGCAGTTCCCTAAAAATATAATAGTAAATAAATATGTTGTTTATCTCTATCCAGTCTTTGGAACATATTGCATCTTTTTTATATGATGTGATTTTTTTTTTCATAAAATAAATACCATTTTCAACTCAAGCAGATGATAAAATCTAGAAAATTATTTATTTTGCATGACTCTCTGGTTTTTTGTTAACTTCTTCCTTTCCTTTGTGCATCGGAATTTTCTTGATTAAATTGGAGATTGTTACACCTATGATACATAAATATTTAAGTCAAACAACTAATTAAGCTGGTCTTTAAATAATTGTTAGGACAATAAAACATAGTTGCAATGAAATTATGCCTTGGGTGGAGGGAAATATTTACCTGGACAAGTATGGTTTACTTCCCAGTAAAAGAAAGTAGCTAGTGTTATAACTAGATGATGAATTTTAATAATATTTCTTACTGTCAAGAGAACTATGCTGTCCCAGCCAGTCTATGGGAATTGGATAGTTACTTAGGAATTATGAGCTGTCCCCATAAGGAAATGCATCATGGTAAATGTAGTTAAAGGTATCCTGGGAAATGTAGTTCATGTCACTTGGCCATATCTGTAATCCTGATTGGTCACTAATTGACCCTTGATGAGTTGGGGGAATTTTCCTCACTTTTGCCTGAACTCCCTCCACTTTTGCCTGAATTCATGGCAGCTGCTTTCTGTTGCTACGAGATGGGTTAGGAGATAACCATCTTTTACTACAAGGCAGATAAGCAAAGGATTGGTCATTAAAGGAAAACTTCATCACAAATGTGAGTTATGAGGATACCTGATGAACCAATAAATGTACTTTGTTATGGTTGTCTTATTGAGTTTATCTATCTGCATCTGCACATCTTAAAAATTCACTACTGTGCAGAATACAGAAAAAGAACACTGGTTGCTTATTCAGAGAATATTGGCAGCTTTGATTCTTCTTCATCCATAATTCCAGTTCCTGAGATATCGGGAAAATTGAAGGTTTATGTTAGTCATTTCTAAAACATCCTTAATTCCATTCACTGGAAGTCAGCCAAGCTCTAACTTTTAAGACTATGACGTTTATGTCTTGTAGGATGACAAATTAGTTTCAGTTAAAAAAAATTAAAATAGCCATGATAAATGATCATTTGGTAAAGTTATGTGTATATGATGTTTTTATTTCTTCAAGTCTTATCTTATTTAGGGGCCATTCATCTCTATCATTTATTTGTCCTTTCCCCAAATAGATGCTCTCCCAGTTTACTAGATGGGACAGATGAAAATTATGCTAGTCCAATACATTTTGTTTGTTTGTTTATCTGCTAACTTTAGATCCTACATTTTTTATTTTCTTTATAAACAAAGAAGCGAGCATACCTAGTACTACTTACTCCTCCTATTTTCTACACAACAATAACAGTAACAACCCTGTGAGGTAATTTGGGCTGAGAAGGAGTGATTGGCTCAAAGTCATCCAGTTGGCTTTCATGAAAAAAGCAGGACCCAGACTTACTGTCTCCTGGTGATTGGCTCAAAGTCATCCAGCTGGTTTTCATGCCTAAGGCAAGACTAGAACTCATGGACTTCTGGTTTCAAGCTTATTGCCGTAATCACAAGATCAAACTGGGCACTCAGTTGGGAAATCTGTTTTATTACAATAGGCATCATTTTTCTATTATCTTAACTTGTGTCTGGCACAAGGAATAAGGACCATTTGAAAGGTTGCAGCATAGACAGTTTATTGAAGCTTGTATCCAAGAATCTAGTCAACTAATAATGGTCAGCATTAAATTGGCACTAGATAAGTATCAATTAATTTTCATGGGAGGGCTTGGATCTCTTGTGACAATTAATAGTGCATTTAATTCTGTCCTCCAGATTTCCCTGATTCTATATCTTGGACAGAGTAGCTATTAAACTCTATTAATTACTTTAATACCTCAATTTAATAATTGGGACAGGGAACAGGAGTTCACCCCATTGCATAATGCTCAGAACTTGAACCCAGACTATCAGGTTTCCAGTTGAAAAGCTCAGCATCTTTCCGACCAACCAAATTAGCAATCCTCATTGAATGAAAATAATCAGTCATAGTGGTTCAATGCACATTCATTCTCTGCCGTCCCTAACTATCTTCAGTAATAACCCCAATTGAAATAGTGCCAATCAGTGGGTAATTTATCAGTGGATAATTGATCATGGCAAGTTCAGAGGAAGAACAATAGAGAGCTATCTTCATAGAGATGAAAGCTCCAGTTGCTGCAAGTATTTCAAGGGGATGATTAGGAGGCAGGGTTTTGCAAGGATTTCAAGGGAAATGAGCAACAGCACAATGCAGCATGCAGCTCCCTGCCACAAGTGGCGGCACTGACATGATGAGCCATACGGCCTTTGGCTGAGAGTGGCTGCAGAAGTCAGGCAGCAGTGAGACAGGTGTAGGGGTGTGGGAGGCCTGGCTGTGATGGTCCGAAGGTAAGCGGGTAAGACTTGCCCTGAAAATAAGACCTGGTGCAATAAGACCAGGTCTTATTTTTGGGGAAACACGGCATATATATTCTTTGACTTATAACTGGTTGCTTTGTGACTAAAGTTACGATGGCTTCCCATAAAAGGTACTTATGACTTTGTTCCAACATTATTATATCTGCCCAGTCCCCAAGATTATATGAACTCATTTGGGGTATTCAGTCTCCATCTGCAGCATCCTGTGGTTATTTGACCACAATTTAATTTTTTTTGCCCAAAACAGTTTTTTTTCTTGGTTTTTTGAAAAAAAATTTCCATTATGAATAGTGGATTCACTTAATGACTGCTATGTTTGCTTAATGACCATTGCAAAAGAAAGTCATAAATCCAGTTGACCATGTGATGACCTGCTTTATGACTGGCACAGCTTACAACTGTAATTTTTAGGTTCTATTATGGTTATAAGTAGAGACTACATACATTATAAATTGGTTTCACTATTTTCTTTGCTAAAATATACAAGTTTTTTTCATAGTAAAAGCAGACAAGCAATCCCTCCTAAATTGTTCAAGATAATTAATGCATCTGTGAAAATCTTTGCTGAAATTAGGAAGCAATTGATTTCAATATAATTATTCAGAATTGCAATAGAAGAAAGCATGTAAGCATTTTTGGACAGAGGGCAGGTGATTCACCATTACTCTTCTAACTGTCAAAGGTTGTTTGTAAGTGAGATCATAAGATGTTGACTATATGGTTGAATGGCTTGTTTGAAGAAAAATGTGCGATCTTTGAATGAAGATATTAATGGTGTGACAAAAAAGGTAAGATAAAATACTTATTTCACTAGGGTGTTTATCTGTAATCATGTACTAACAAGTTAAGTGTCTGAGGCGGCTGTAAGGAATGAGGGATTTTGCTTGTGGATATTTGTTCCAAAAACACATATAACAAAGAATAATTCATTTTTGCATTAGTTCATCTGTTTCTGCAAAAGAAATCAAAACACCTTCTAATAATAGCCAGATGCAATCCTGAAACATTAATTTGGAAGAATCTCCCACTGAATCAGGGGGAATAATTTTTGAGTAGGTGTGCTTAGGATTGCAACAGTGTTTAGCAACTGTCTTCTTTCCAAAGATCTTATTAACTTCTGATTGCATTCATATACAGCATAAATAAGTGTAAATTATTCATGAAAATATTGTATACGCAGTATTGTGAATTATGGGTAGAATTTGAAATTAAAATTTTCAGTGAAATGAATAACTAATTTCATGATCCCCAAACTTTGTCTTTTGACTGAGAGACCATAAAAAAATAAAGATTTTTATGGGGGGAGGGTACATTGCATCACTGACCATTAGCCCTCCTGGATTCATGGAGCAAAGAAACTTATCTCCTTTAAATACTTGCTAGGGAATTCTGGGACTTGAGGACCACATAGATTTTAGTTGGTGAGGTGGAGAACACATCTTGAGTGTGGAAGGCAGCTCCTTATTTTTCTGCTTATTGTTGAATTCCAGGAAGTCAGTGGAGAAAACATCCTTTAGGATGTCTATGGAGATTCTCAATCATCCAGGTTGTTTCAAAGGTGCTTTTTTCAAGAAGCAACTGGACTTTCTGCTTTTTGTTTGAAGATGTTTTGCTTCTTCAGCTGGAAAAAGCACCTTTGGAACATCCTTTAGGATTCTCATCTTCTGTGTCTTAATGTAAGTGCACTCACCTTCAAGATAGGTTGAAACAATGAATGAGGTTGGATTTGTTTGTCATGCTCTGTTTCAGACTGTTAGCATTCTAAAAGCAACAGGCTTCAATTGAAGATAGGCCACTATCTGATTTTCAACCAATTAAACAGAAAGCTAAAGCATTTTAAGTAAAAGGAGTGTGGTGAGAAATTTGGGGCATCCATGACATCTGATAGGGTGGGGATATTACCCAGTGATGACAGCTCAGATTTAAAAGAAAATTCTATGGTGTATAAAGAATGTTATTCCAACTCAAACATCCAGCTGCATATTTCAAGAGGATCTCAATCGCTCTCTTCCCCTCCCTTTGAAACATATGCAAGCTTTCAATTATATATACCCTCCTATAGTCAGTCCAACTCTCAAAGCCAAGGAAAGCTTATTGTGGTAATCAGCTATTTATTTACTGAATAAATTACTTGAAAGGTAAGATAAATTGAAATGCCAGGTGTTGGCTTTCCCTTCTGTTTCCAACTTGGCCACCTTTATTAGAAGCTAATCTCAATGTCACGCTGCTGTTGGATGAAAATTTCCTCTAGGCATTAAAAGATGAATTTGAGATCTTTGTAGAAATGTGTTTGGAGATTTATAAGGTTATGCAGAGAATATCCCATCTTCTCCTTCACAGCTGCTGGCAAGTTGCTTTTGTCTACTCATCTTCCCACCCATATTCTTGATTCTTTGATTTCTTCCAAACATGTTGTTCATCTAGTTAGGTCTCCATGGATGTATGCAGCCCCTTCTATACTGAGTGAGCTAAGAGGACTTTGTGGGAAGTTTGAGGGGGTTGGTTGGTTGATTGTTCATCAAAGGAACAAGAAAGGAGAAGGATCACCTCTTGTGCCATGTTTGTCAAGAACCACACTGCAAAGTATATCTGTACAGATAGTCCTCAATTTAATAACTATTTGTTTAATGATAGTTCAAAGTTACATTATTTGCTGGAGGAACACATGATAGCAATAGCACTTAGACTTATTTAATCACTTTACAGTGCTTTAGAGCCCTCTCTTTACAGCCCTAGAGCCCTCTCTCTAGGCGGTTTACAGAGTCAGCTTCTTGCCCCCAACAATCTGGGTCCTCATTTTACCCACCTCAGAAGGCTGGAAGGCTGAGTCAACCTTGAGCCTGGTGGGATTTGAACTGCCAAATTGCAGGCAGCCGGCAGTCTGCAGAGATAACCTGCAGTTCTGTATTCTAAGCACTGCACCACTATGGCTTATATGATGATTTAAGGACCATGAGCAGTAACTCTAGCAACTTGCAATCTCCTGAGAAATAAAATAATCACTGATTTAATAGTCTCATTTGTGAGATGCTTAACCCAAATTCCTGATTTAGATGTTGCAAACCAAGTTATGCATAGCCTCTACAGGTGAGAACCATTATATAAAGTAACTGGTAATTCTATCTCTTCATTTAATTTTGTGTATACATGCAAAACAACCATTAATAATTCCCAAAGGCTTTATAGACTTCAATCAGTATTTCCCATTGGTATTTTAATATCTGTTGTAGTAATGACATTTTCTTCTAAAGTCAGGGTTAGGACGACTCCCTTTGCTTTTTTTCTTACTAAAATAGTCTTTAATCACTTCTTTTGACGTAAAATTGGCCAGAAGTATAAAAAAATAAAATATTTCCAGAGGTGCTGTCAGGAGGCTCAGGTTCTCACATAGACATTTTAACTGGAAATATTGGGGAACTGCTCACCAGAAGTTCTATGTGGTTCTCCATCAATTGTATAGCTTCCTAAGGCCAGAAGTGCAGAGATGGGAAAAAAGATGAAAGCAAAAGAAGCTTCATCAATCAAATGTTTGTGGTTCTCCAGCAATATAGGCAAGAGACTTTTGTATTATCCCCATCTGATCCTTTTAACTATTGATGGTAGCAATTAAATCAGAGACGTTATGTGTTAAGCATGGGCACTGTTTGGTGACAGTAATCTGTTTAGAGTCAGTAATCTTTTCTGCACTTGTAGAGTGGCTGGGCCATAATCTTTGGCAAGTGTCTTCAAACTTGGCAAGTTTAAGACTTGTAACTTCAACTCCCAGAATTCCTGAGCTAACATGATTGGAGGAGGAATTCTGGGAGTTGAAATCCACAAGACTTTTAAAGCTGTTAAGTTTGAAGACCCTTGGTCTATGGGGTAAAGTCCTGAATTTATCCTGCAAGGGTTTTTTTAGGGAAGGGCATGGGAGATACTACTGATTTATACAGAACACACATAATGTACCTCAGTAATTTAAATCATTGTTCTGTCTTTTTGTCTTAGGTGTTTCAAGACTATCCTGTACCCTAGATATTGTGTGATTTATTTACTCTTTAAAGTGGTGTGAAATTACATTCATTTATCTGCAGTGGTTCCAAATGTCATTAGAGCTGCCAAAAAAAGAGAGAAGTAAATAGAAAAAATGATGGGTTGCCTATGTTGTCAGGGATTACCATCCTTTTTCTCAAATATCTGCTCAGTCACTGAGCTGTATTTCTTTATTGGCATACAGAGAGCTGTTGGTAATAACAGAGGGAACTTAAAATTGCACAGAAGCCTAAAATAATATTTCCTGGTATGTAAAGACAATATGTTTTCTGTTTCCTTGGAATCATATTATCCCACAAAATACATTTCTGTGGCACCAATTGTGTACGATGTAAACATTTAAGACCAAGCACTGTACCCTAGGTAGTTCCTTCTCATTATCATCACATTAGTAATCTCAAAAATTCAGTCTTACTACATGTTTATGGAACAAAAATCTAGTAAGCAATTACTTCATGTAGGCTGTGGCTATGAAAAAGTACCCTAGATTGCAATTTTTTAAAAAATGGGACTCTGATTATGTTAGAATATTGCATTGTCAATTAGATTGCCAATAATAAAAGGGGAAGCAAGGGTAAGGATAATTTGCCCACTTATTATGAGAAGTGGCATACCTCTGCTAGAGTAGCTTAATGCAGGAGAACTTCAACAACCTCTGATGATTGCAAAGGGTTCTTTGCAATTCAATTGAGCTTATTTGACGCATTTCACTGGTGGAATCCTTGGATCCCCAGGAAGACACATTGTTGCTTTGCTTCTTTCATTTAAATAAACTCTGCGTGAATTAATTTCCATTCTCAACTGCAAATCCAATTTCACCTAAACAACATTTGCAGGGATACTTAACAATCAGCTGTTACAATGAAATTAAATTGAGCAATTATGAGGGCATTACAGCAGGGTAACCTTCTCCATCCCAATAAATTCCAGATGTTATGGAAATTCTAGGACTTGTAGCAGGGGTGGGATTCAAATTGTTTAACAACTGGTTCTGTAGGCGTGGCTTGGTGGTCATGTGACTGGCTGGGTGAGGCCAATTCAATATCACTCACATTGAGGCATGCATCTCTTCGCCTGGCCTCTCGTGATTGTGGGGATGCTGCAACAGTCGTAAGTGTGAAAAATGGGCATAAGTTACTTTTTTCAGTGCCACTGTAACTTTGAATGGTCACTCTATATAAGCAAAATACCAGCAAAGGAGGGAAAAAACTCCAGAGAAGTTCCTGAAATAGAAAGTCTAGTCCTGCCAAGAATGTAATAAGGGTCAACGGAGAGGCAGTTTCTGTAAGCAACACTAGAATGTTTCCTTCCTTACAGGGTTAGGCCAGTAATTTCTTCTAACAACTGGTTCTCCAAACTGTGTTGAATGTTAAGAACCAGTTCCAACGAATAGGTGCAAACCTGTAGAATCCCATCCCTGACTTGTAGTCTTACCACATCTGCACAGCACCAGGTTGGAGGAGCCTGGAACAGAGGCTTGCTCTCTCTCTCTCTCTTTGGGTTGAAGAACACAGGAAAGACATCCAGTCTATATATTATTAATGACATCAAAATAAAGTCTCTGCAAAGCATTAAAAACGATGCACTTCCACATCAGTAAAGCAAAATGGGGAAGCAGCTGAGAAGCAGTCTTCTGAAGTTTTGCAAAAGGCCCCAAATCTTGAATTTTTCATTTCTGGTAATGTATTTTATAAACACTTCTTGGGAGTCCTTTGAAAACACCTAGTAAAATGACCTTCAAATTTTAAGAAGGCAGAATCAAAATGAGCAGGGGTGGGATTCAAATTTCTTAACAACCGATTTAGTGGGCGTGGCCTAATTTGTGGGTGTGGCCTGGTGGTCATGTGACTGGGTGGGCATGGCTAGGTGATCATGTGACTGGGGTGGGTGTGATTAGGTGGCCATGTGACTGGCAACTCAAATATAAGTGATTCTCACTTAATGGCCAGTTGCTTAGCAAGTGTTCTACTTTATGACTGACCTCACCAGAGATACTTGACCTGTTTTGGAGTTTTGACAGCCGTGCACACACACAGACACACACACACACACACACTTATGACCAGTTACAACATCCCACACAGTGATGTGACTGAAGTTTTCTATGTTTTTTGCCAATTTCCAAAAATTCCTTCTGGTTTCCGGTTAAAAATGCCCATTGAGGAAAAGAAACTTTTTAAACAACCAATGTTTGCTTAATGACCACAGAGTTCACTTAACGACCATGGTGTTTGCCTAACCCAGGATTTGCAACCTTAAGCACTCAAAGAACCATTTTTTTATTTTCTTTTAAACATACCTCCCTCTCTCTCTCTTTGTCTCTTTCTTTCTCCCCCTCTCTCATCTTTCTCTCTCTTTTTCTTTTTCCCTTTCTCATCTCTCTCATTTCTCCTCTCTCATCACTCTTTTTCTTTCTCTCTTATCTCTTTTTCTTTCTCCCTCTCCCTCTTTCTCATCTCTGTCTCTTGTCTCTCTCTCTGTCTTTCCCTCCCTCCCTCCCTCTCCCTGTCCCTGGGGGGGAAGGAACATCTGAACTGGTGCTGGGTGGTGGGAATCTGATGAACCAGTATTGAAGACCAAATGGCTGGCAGGGAGTGGGGCAATCCCACAGTCTCCCCAAAAATAACGCTTCTGGTGAGGAGGAAGAGAAGCGCATTGGGAGGAGACTTGGTAGGTGTCAGAGAGGTGGTGAGCACTTCATGGCTCCTGGGGGGGGTCGAGCCTCCCTGCTCCCAACATCTTCACATGAGGGCATTGCTGGCAGCTGCTTTCTGCTTCTCTGCAGCCACACTAACAGCATTCAACCTGGCTGCTTCCCTCCTCCTTCTCAGCCTCATACATATAGAGCAAACACTCACACATCTCACGATGCTGGTGGGACGTGCCCACATGCTGACTCCTTGCAGAAGATCCTCCTGGTGCCATGTGTGCATGCTCTACCCAAGGAGGAGGAGAATAATTTTCTTCCTCTCTTCCCTTCATAGCAGAGCTGCTCAAAAGGCAGTTCTTATGGCCTAGTTGCCCCTTTATTGTCCCCCCTCACATCCCACCGTGTTGAAGTACCTTAAAAGGACAGGCTGCAGCGGCTGCTTTCATGCTGTGAAGGGAGGAAGAAAAGTTTGGCAACTCTTTTCCTCCCTCTTGGGCATACATACAGAACACGCCATGCATACTTGTATGTGCACGGCACCAGAGGGACTCACCCATGCACAGAAGGTCCCAGCCTCACATGTCCATGCTCTGTCTGAATGCCTGAGAAGGAGGAGAAGACTTGTCAAGTTTTTCTTTCTCCCTCTCTTCTGACCCTCTGGCCAGGCAGGTGAGCAGTGTCATGTGGGGCAAATGTTCTTCCAGCCAGCGCAGCTATGGGGGGCCAACTTCATACAAATGCAAGTTTGGAGACACTCCAGGATTCCCAGCTTTGGCTGCAAGAACTGCATGCAGCCTTCCCCACTACACACTTCCTCCTCCCGCTGCCCCATGCAAGGCAGAAGGCCCGACAGAAAACACCTGGCCCAAAGACACAGCCCTCCATGACAGAGCCCTTTCCAGGGAACAAAGCAAGAACTTTCTGATCCATCCCAAAGGGGAGCTTCAGAGTGGCGGTGGTGGCACTCTTGGAGGACCTGCCTTCGGGGCCCTGGGAAATTGTCTTGTGCAGCACAGCAAAATTTACTTTACCAACCAGCTTTGGGTTGCTTTGGGTTCTGCAAGTTCCCTTCCCTTCGGGAAACGGCTCTGGGTGGCAGAGAGGAACAGGGTTCAACTTGGCTGCTCCTCTGCCACCCAGAGCCATTTCCTGATGGGGACTTGCAAGACCCAAAGCTAAATTTCACTGTGCCGGGAAAGAGACTTCTTCCAGCTAGACCAGCAGGGGAGAGAAGCAGCCACTGACCCAGCCAGAGCCAACACAGAGCTGCTCCATGTATTCTCCAGCGAAGGCAAATGGGGGGGGGGGGGAAGGTGACCTACAGTGATAGGTAGGTGACCTGGACTTGCTTGCAGAGCCTCACTCACCAATCATGAAGGCAGGGAGCAAAGGT
This sequence comes from Laticauda colubrina, assembly GCA_015471245.1. Lineage (NCBI taxonomy): Eukaryota > Metazoa > Chordata > Lepidosauria > Squamata > Elapidae > Laticauda > Laticauda colubrina. The sequence continues at coordinate 5,409,294 of BLBF01000048.1, forward strand.
TGGCATGGCAGATAGGCGAAAGCAGGCTGCAGGCAGCTGTATTGTGCATGCACGATAAGGACTGACTGGGCAGGGAAGGGAGGGGTGGGTGGAGATGGGCAGGGCCAGCCAGTGGTGTGATTTGCCAGTTCTCCAAATTGCGCAGAAACATAACCAGTTCGATAGAACCGGCCTGAACTAGTAGAATCCCACCCTAAAAGTGAGCTCTTTCTATTCATGTTTCAGAATCAGTTGGAAACATATGTGTTCCCACAGTGTCTATTGTTCCTAGAAGCTCACCAGATCAATTTCTATCTCAGCTACTTCGGAAATCTGCAAAACCTGTGGGTCGTCTGTTGTCCAATTGGCAGGAACTCTTGCTTTCTCTGAATCCCTGGGATACAACCGATGTTTATGCTTCTATCTTTATCAGTTCCCTTTCAATTGCTTACCAATTGTACAGTTATGCAGTCAGACAAATACACACAAACTTTCTCATTTTGCTTTAAAATAAATTCATCTGAGATATTTCAATTTTTGCAAATCCTTCCTACTACCCCAAAACATGTCCCAAGAACAGATAGATGATCTTTCTATTTTCTGTTTTTTTTTTTTTTTTTTGCAAGAATCCAGTCAGATATTATATTTTCATTTTCTTTTCAGAGGGATTGCTTTTAGATGGGGAAGCTGTTAGCGGTTCCTTTCCCCCCCCTTCCTTTTCATGGAGGGAGAGAAGAAGATGAGAAGATTTTTGTTGCTCAGCCAAATAGTTGTCAGCATCCTTTTCAGTGCATCTATTTTGTTCCTAAGATGTCCTTCTATCTCCTTCCTCCAGGAGCTAAAGCAACATAAATCAAAGTTATAATGAAATGTGGAATTATCAGCATGCTATCCTTTCACCCCTATAATTAGCTATAGGCTTTAAAATCCAATAAAAGAATAGAGACTCAGCAACTTAACAGATATTTCTTTTTAAATGGTCCTTGACTTACGATTATAATGGAGCCTATCTACTATGGTTGTAAGTTGTGATGGTCATAAAATGGGTCATCCACATGACCTATCTAATTTACAACCTTTTTGAGAGAGGGGAATCATTAAGTAAATCAGTTGTTTGCTATGGGCTGCTTTTACTGCAATGGAAAATGCCGGTTTTTGGCAAAACCATTGTAAACTGTGGTCATGTGATCTACTGGATTCTGCAAACAACCATAAATGTGGGCTGGTTGCCAAGCATCCAACATGCAGTCACATGACCATGGGGGAGTGGCCATCAGAACTTCAGATGCATCCTACGTACCCCTGGGAGGTCCATTGGAACTTGACTGGACTGAAGTTGAGGATAATTATCTGTATAATAATTGTTCAGATTTTTTTGCGGGGGGGATGACTTCCAATATACTGTATATATAAATTCCCATAGAGAGGGTCATAGAGTATTAGCTATTTATTTTATTTCTTTTTTATATGAAGTGGGGAGAGTGGATGGGTTTTGTTGATGAAGGAGAGACTTCAATTGAATGCCATTTTAGCATGCTCCCATTGATCAGCTAGAAGGAAATACTGATTGACATGTGGTGTTTCCTGTTAGTTTTTGGTATTTCCAGGTCTGCAGCAACACAGTCATAGAGCTGCCTTCAAAAGTTTGGAAGAATGAAGAAGTGGAAATAATTCATGATAGAAATATTCAAGGTGGGATTGCCAGCTAGAATATGATTTGTAACATGTTAAATGGGTGGTGCAATAGCTCAGTATTTCAGACTAGAAAGCTGGCAGCTCAGGTTTAAAATCTAACCGCCAAACAAAGGGCTGACCTCCTGTCCTTACTGCTCCTGCTAACCCAACAGTTGTAAAGCATGCAAATGTGAGTAGATGAATAGGTACAACTTCAGTGGGAAAGTAACAATGCTCCATGATGTCATACTGGCACGGGTTGGCACTGGCTGAATGGCTTTGAAATGGAGATGAGCAATGTCCCCTCTGGTTGGCAACAAGTAGCAGAGTAAAATCTGTAGGGACTCCTACCATGTCAAATTCTAACTTCAAAATCATTAGATTGGAAAAAAAATTGTTAATATTTATGATCTATGTAATACAGTAGTACTTTTGAAACACCATTCGTTTAGTGACCATATCAGAGGCTGATATGTGGTTGGTGAGTTCAATGTGTTGAAAACATTGAACTAATCAACCATATAAACCTGTGAATCCTGGCTTGGTCATAATTACATGCCAGTTGCAAGCACCCAAATTTTGATACATGATTGTAGGGATGCTGCAATGGTTGTAAGTGTGAGAAATGGTCATAAGTCACTTTTTTTTCAATTCTATTCTATCCAGTCACAATGAATGGTTGTAAATCAAGAACTACCAGTATCTTCTTTTGGACTTTTGGTGATTTGCAGAAAGAAGCCCAGAATCTAAAATTAAGCTTCATTGCTTTTATTTCAATAACAAAGCAAGTATTACAAGAGAGCAAGCACGGATCTTTGTTAATTGCCTGCATGCAGAAATAGGTTGCATATTATTCAGTATAAAAATCTTTAGCCTCATGTGAGCAAGATAATTTAAAAAACCAGAAGACTGACCGAAGTGGAAAGACAGTGAGAAGGAGAATTTGTTTTCAATGGTTTGTTGGTGATGGTCCATCAGAAATTCAACCATGCCACAGATACTTTTGATATTTTTGTGGTCAACCCACCTAGTCCCTATTAGTCCTTCTAGGTTAACCAGACAGGAAATATGACCATATGGCTAATTTTACTTTACTGTAAGGCTACATTAACAGAATCTTGCAAGTCTGAAAGTCCAAATCTCACACTCAGATTTTTAACAATCTGATCCTTTAGAGCAGGTCCGTTCTACATTTCTTTTTCTGGCTATTAAGTCACTGGCGATTCCTGCCTCACTTGTGTGATTATTTCCTCAGCAACATTTCTTCCCTTTATTCCTCAAGGTCATCCCCATGTGCTATTACAATTTTTGATTAGTCCAGTGGAAGTTTTGCTTCATGGTCCTAATTATACATCCAAGAGGGTTGAAATCCTAATCTTGTTCCTCATCAATATGGCTCACGTTCTCTGGACCATCTGCTAGATTCCGTGGTTTATGTTGCTTTCTCATTATTCCCATATTAGCCAGGTTAATTTAAAATATAAACAAGTTAAACAACCACTACTATATTATTTGGGTAATTTCACTATGGTTCTAATTAGAAAAGCTGAGGGACAAGGAGAACTAGAAGTTTGATCCAGGCTTTAGTTAAGACATAGGCTTGCGGGGTACAATTATGTAAGCTGTTTACTTGTTTATCTAATTAGCGCCATGGGTGAAATTTCCAAAGAATCTCTTTAGGCCAAAGAGTACCAATGTGTAACAACAGGATAATAGGATCCAAAAGAGGCCAATGACGGTCTTTCTGATCACTCGACAACCCTATATAAACCTAGTGCAAATCCATAATAATTGCCTGCCCCTTGATAATAGGGTACAAGCCTCCACAGAGCCATTTTGTTAGCTGGAGGGGTGGTAATGGATGGAAATTCCCAGAAATGAGCAATCATAACTTTTAAGCTTGAGAATCCTATGGCGGTTCCCTTCTCTAAAAAATGAAAGAAAGAGAAGGGAGATGAAGAAGTAGCCCAGGAATGCATAAGGTACAAGATCTGTGGGATTATTCTAAACTGGTGAACACCCCGGGCATTCTGGAAAGGTTTTCTTACCTTCAGTGCATTTCAGAGGTTTATACATGGGTGAAAATGACTCCTGCCCCACTGCCTTCTTGCTTGGGGAATGCAAGGTGGGTAATTAAGAAGTCATAAGGCACAGGTGTGCCAGGTGAAGTTTGGTAGCTCGCTTTTGATCTCAGTTGAGATGCTCTGGGGATTTAACTTCTTAAACACAAGAGGAATAAATAAATAATAAGGACTTTTTTTTCAGGCTGGAGGAATCTCTTCTCAAGGCTGGAGCATGAAGTTAGAAACATCTTGGATATCACAGCTCGGATGCAGAAGATCATGGGAGACAACCATTTGCAGTTAGAAGTTCTCCAAACATCTTCAACCATAGTTTCAAAGGCCATGTTGTCTGAGAATGTCGTGATCCAAACATCTGGAAGGTTCCCTGTTGGCATAGAAGTTTATACCTTAGTCCATGTGTGTCCAATCTGTTGGCTTGCCTGGGTAATATTGAGTGAAGCAGAATTGTCAGGTCACATATAAAATATATAATATAGTTCTAGATCGGGGTGTCAAGCTCAAGGTATGGGGGTCAAATCGGGTCTGTGGGGTGCTTAGATCTGGCCCACAGGGCTGCCCTGGAAACAGTGAAGGACTGTCCTGTGGAGCCTCTGCTAGTGAAAAGTGACCTTGGGAGGTTGCAACGGACTCCTGCAACCCTGTGCCAGTGAAAACGGAGCTTGGGAGGGCTGCTTTTGCTGGCAGAGGTTTGCAGGAGACCATTGCAGCCTCCTGAGCTCCATTTTTGCTGGCAAAGCATTCAGACCCCCACAGGTGCCCCAATGTTGAGCTGGCCATGCCCACCTGGCCCCCATGACCAAACACAATCCTGATGTGGCCTCAGTGAAATAGACTTTAACACCTAGCTTGTTATAGATAAATCACATAACAAAGTTAAAAGTTTACATGTCTAGCTCCCTGGAGAATTATATAATGACAG
>BLBF01000048.1:5418949-5434911 GCA_015471245.1 Laticauda colubrina
TTGCTACAACTTTAACAGAACTACAATGATGTGGGATAATACCCGAAGGAAGCTAAACAGCACACACACACACACACATATATATATATATATAATTACATTTTCAAGGGGAAGTACTAAGCAGAGTCTGAATGATGAGATCTACATGATATAAAGTAGATGTAAGAAATTTGAATGTTATAATTTTAGAATGCACAAATTCAATGTTTAATGAGATTTCATATGATAATAATTATAAGATTTAAAGGTGTTTCACTTCAATTGGCAATCATAGGGGGAATTTTGCTTCTTAAGAATGTTGGAAGAGAACGTATGAGATTGTAAACAAGATAGACGAAAGTATAAGTACAATGAATAAAAAGGTATAGAAATTTAGGTTAAAGAAATACAATTGAATAAGAAGAAAATGAGATAACCATAAAAGACAATTAAGAGAAGTAAAGGGAGAAATCGTGAAAAGTTGAAAAAAGAGTAATAAAATATGGAGTTGAATACATAAGATGAATATGCATATGAAATTGTGTCTGTATGGAAATGTGGTAACCCGGTATGATGCTGTACTCAAATAAGATGTTTTATTTGTTTTGTTAAAACTCAATACAACTTTATTAAAAAAAAAAGATGGATTCAATCTCAGCTAACATCCTGATGTTTTGACAGACCCAACACTTTGTCTTCCTCCTCTGATTAGTTTGTTGCCGCATTGTTAAAGTTTAGTCTGGTGGTCCCTCTCTGCTAAATGGAACTTATATTTTTGTTTGCAAATTATTTTGTAATTTGCAGAATACTATGTTCACAAACAGCCATAGCCTGAATGTTATTGGCACTTCTATAATTGAGGGAATGGTACAGTTCTAGTAGATTAAAAACTGCATTAATTAAACATCCCTCATGGTCTTATTAGCTCATGAATTTTAAAATAAGCATTTTAGACAGTGATAAATTCTTATCTCTGATTTGTTTCTCAAATATGCCAGTAAAAAATGTATGATAACTTCCATAAATGACTGTCCACTTTTACTTTCAAGTAAAACTTTTTCCAAGTCTGTTAAAACACTTCTACATTACTGTATACTTTACTATCTTAACAACAACTCTCCACCTATTCCTTCTCCTCCCTCTCCCTCTCCTGTCTTTTCCAGCATTGAGATACAAGGAGCCAAATGTAAACCAGATTTTCTGTATTTAAGATCTCTGAGCTGTTTTTTCTGATATATTCAGAATATATATATATATATTCAAATGAGTGCACCGTGACTTAAGGGTATGGAACTTAGAGAAATAGTTCTAGTTTCTAGTTTTTTTCTGACATAGTTTTTCTATTCTAAAAAATAATCTCTCTTTTTATTCATAGGGCAATCTTCCTTTGATTCTTCATCAAAATGCATTTGAAGGAGGAAAGACATAAAGCTTACTTCTCTGTCAGAAGTCATTTCAAGGAACTGGTATGCATATATTAACCATTCTTGCTAACAAAATCTGCAGTGCTGTATAAACACTCCAGCCAATTTTCAGATGGTAATTGCTTTTCCACTTACTCTCAAAATAGTAAAAAGCCTCACCCACCTTCTGGACTGAAGCTGAACCTTTAATGAGCAATTTTTAAAAAGTGTGATAGTGTGCCTGATTTGAATATATCAATATTGTATAAAGTATAGTAAACCGGAATCCAGACTGATTTTGTTCATTTTCAGCAAGTTTTACCTGATACATTTTGTCAACCTTACCCAAAATAAAGTCCTGTTGATTCAATGGCCGGACTCCTCCGGAGAGCTCCCAAAATGCTCCAGTGAACTATGATTCATAAATGGCACTTGTATATTAAAACACTTTTTGCTGTCCTGCAGTGTCTATTGATGGACTGCATTTTTATTTTGCTTTAAAAAGCCATGTAGGGGAATATCCTTCCAAATTATATCTTTTTGTTGTAGTGTAGCAATAGCAGTTTCATTAATTGGGTAAAAAAATTCCATAGATTGTCATTGAACACTAACCAGGAAAAAGAAGAACTTATCAACAAAACTTTCTGCAAATGTCTTTGTCTTTATTAACCTCTGTTACCCTATTTCAATGTTTACAAGAGATCAAAAACATATAGGTAGTCCCCAACTTATAACTACAATTGGGACCAAAAATTTTTTGCTAAGCAAGTCGGCTACTTTTTTTGCCATGATTTTGCCAATGAATCACAGCAATTAAGTGAATAGTGTGGTTTTAAGTAAATCTGGCTTTCCCCGTTGATTTTGCTTGTTGGAAACTGCCTGGGAAGGTCACGAATGGTGATGCCATGACCCTGGGATACTACAACTTTTGTCAATATATGCCAATTTCCACATACACCTGAAGTTTTTGCCAAGCACTCAAATTTTGATCCCATGATCACAGGGATGTTGCAACAGAAGTAACTCATTTTTTCACTGCTGTTGTAACTTCAAAAGGTCAGTAAACAAATGGTTGTAAATCAAGGACTACCTGTATATTTAGATCAGGAGGAGGCAATTGATTTTCCCAAGGGATCTATGAGAAACTGGGACTTTTGTGGAGATCCAAACAATAAGGCTGTAAAAGCGTAGAGGCACGCATGTATGGACATACATAAATTGAAAACCAATTATAGCAGTCACTTCAACAATGTATTGCATGCGTAGCGTACAATTATTCGCATTTAATTTCTGATTTCCAATTGACCTCATGTAGGCTGGACAATGACAGCCAAAGGGCTGGATGTGGCCTCAGGGGCCGTAAAATGTCCAGGTCTGCTCTAGAAATTGGATTCTAGTTACCAACTGTTTGGCAAGCAGAATCCCAGATTAGAGTTCTTTTCTCTTACACTTTCGTATAAGAGAATACTCTTATATATACTTTCCCCAATTTAGGTCATTTTTATTATTCCAAAATTGGAATAGCAAGGTGGATTTATCTTTCATAGCATAACCACAAAAGTCTGCAATATATATAAAGCTGGAAAATAGCAATTTTGTTTTAGTCAATTTGGCGCATTTCTTTATCACAGTGAGCCAAATTTACATCTTATATTCCTATGTTTTCCTTCTGCCTTTCTAAATAATACCTGGTGTTTGTGACAAAGCATTTCCCAGCTACCTCTATCTATTCTTTTTCCTACACATGAAAGTGGGTGGCTACAAGAAAACTGAAGTTTGGGATTCAGATGAGATGATGCATATTTAAAAATGCATTTTACACAAAACCAGTTAAAACTACAAGCAATTGAAATAGGATGGTGGCCTTACTTTGAGGTCCAAATACATAAAAAAGATAAGGCTCAATTTGGTTTCTGTACAACACAGCAAGAATTAGATAAAATATTACAAAGGATTGAAAAAAAATGACTAGTAAAATATATAATTACCTATTGGTTTACAAAATGGAAGAGGAAACTTTTAAAGAAAATATGACAACTTGGGCGAAAAGTTTGGGCCACAACATTGATTTGGAACAGTGGGAAAACATTTGGATAGCTAAAATGTTCCCAAATATGACAGCCAAATGCTGGAGATGCAACCATACCCAGTGAACATATTTTCACCTGTGATGGACGTGTCCTCAAGCACAGAGATACTGGCTTAAAATTAAACCCTGGTTAGAGGAACTAACAAAACAGAGAATTAAACTCAAACCAGAAATCTTCCTGTTAGGCATGTTAGAGCCGAGTCTGAATAAAAAGCACTAATTTCTAATGCTCCATATTATAACTGCTGCTAGAATTTCCTTCGCCCAAAATTGGAAACAGGCTGTGACCCCCTCAGAAACCGTAATAATTAATAAGATATATGAATGTGCCGAGATAGAAATATTGATGAAGCGATTGAAAATATGGAAGAAGGAGAATACTATAAGATATGGGATATTTGGTACAAATGGATAAAGAAAAGACGCAAAGTTGTCAAATGATATTATATGAGGAATCATAAAGTAATAAGGTTTATGTGTAAATGTATATATGTATAAATGTATATATACCGTATTTACCGGACTGTAAGCCGCTACTTTTTTCCCACACTTTGAACCCTGCGGCTTGTACAACAATGCGGCTTATCTATAGATTTTTCTTCACTAACTGCCATCATGGGGTGCAAAAACGTGACAGATGCAAGATGTCAATGCAAAGAAGAAGACACTACCAGTAGTTTCTGGCGTACTCGACGCAAGTAGCACGACACACACGAATGCAAAATATTTTTCACACCCTCATCATGGAAAGTACATGAAAAGCAAATGATGCAGCTTTTAAGTTGAAAGCAATCGATTTGTCTATCCAGGAAGGAAATAGAGCTGCTGCACATAAGCTTGGCATTAATGAATCAATGGTGAGATGTTGGAGATGGCAGTGTGAAGAACTGATTCAATGCTAAAGGGCAACAAAGGCTTTCAGAGGTCATAAAAGCAGATGGACTAAACTTCAAAAATGTTCTTGAGGACTGGGTGAACACACAGAGAGCAGACGGCCGAGGTGTATCCACTGTGTAGATCTGTCTGAAAGCTAAAACAATCACCAGCGAAATGGGTATTGAAGATTTTAAAGGTGGACCATCATGGTATTGTAGATTTATGAGACAAAAAGATCTGTCCATCAGGGCGCGGAAGGCTGTCAGTTAGCAACTCCCTTCTGACTCCAAGGAAAAAGTTGCAATCTTCCACAAATTTATTGAAACAAAACTAGCCAAGAATTCCATCAGACCAGACAACATCATAAATATGGATGAAGTACCTTTAACATTTGACCTGCCTCTAACTAGAACTGTTAACAAGACAGGAGTGTCATCCATTATGGTGAAAACAACTGGCCACGAGAGAATGCATTTCATGTGTGTTTTGAGCTGCATCGCATCCAGACAGAAGCTTCAACCAATGGTGATTTTTAAGCGGATGACCATGCCAAAAGAAAAGCTCCCGAAAGGCATAGTCGTTAAAGTTAGCAAAAAAGAGTGGATGATAGAAAGCTTAATATCTGAATGGCTGACGGAGTGTTACAGTAAGCACCCGGGAGGATTTTTTCACCGAAAAAATCATTGCTTGTTTTGGACAGTATGAGGGCCCATATGACAAATTCTGTGAAAGGAGCCATCAAGAGAACAAACTCAATTCCAGCTGTGATTCCTGGAGTTACAACTAGGTTTTTGCAGCCACTTGACATCAGTGTGAATCGTGCATTTAAAGTGGCACTCTGAGGTGAGTGGGAGGCTTGGATGACCAGCGGCGAGAAATCATTCACAAAAATTGGCCGCATGCGAAGAGCATTCCTTTCTGAGGTCTGCCAGTGGATCCTAACGGCGTGGAGCAGTGTGAAGGAATCCATGATCACCAAGGGGTTTCGAAAGGCTGGACTGCTGTGTGGAGAGAACAGCGCAACTTCATCGGTAACTGTGCCTCAAGATGAAAGTGACATTGAGAGTGATACCGACAAAGAGACTGTGTGTGTGAAAAGGTGTGTGATGGAGATGTTCTGAGGCTCTTCAACTCCGACACTGAAGAAGACGACTTCAGTGGTTTCAGTGCACAGGAGGAGGATGAATAAAAACATTAATGACTTTTCTGTTTTGTTCAATCAGCCATTTTACTGCCATGTTACAGGCACCATTTGGAAACAATTAAGGTATGTAAATAAACATTTACAAAATCTTTCTGTGTAAATATCTCATTTCACAACATATATATCTGTGGCTTATAGGTGTGGCTGATATATGTAAAAATATATTTTTCTTTTAAAATTTAGTGGGTGCAGCTATATTCCAATGCGCTCTATATTCCGGAAATACGGTATATATAAAATGCTTAGAATGATGAAGAATGAAGATTAAATATAGAGATGGATAACACTGTAATAGAGGATATTTACAAATGTAAACACTGCCACAGTATTGTTGCAAAATGTGGAAATTTGTTTTTAATTGTTGAAACGTTGAATAATTTTTTTAAAAAAGCATTTTAACAACATTTTCAGATGTCTGTACAAATTTTGAAATCAGTGTTTGTGCAGATTTCTAAAAAAACAACCTGATATGAATATTTTGTAATGTGCATCAGCTAGATCAAAAAAGATCTTGTATTATGTGAGCCTAATCTGATATAATCACATTTGAATTTTGGATAAATGTTCAAATAAATACTCATATTTTTGATTGATTATGTGTTATCATGTTTTGACTCCTAGTGACCACTTAGATATTCATAACTCTATCTCTCTCTCCCTGTCCCTCCCTCTCTCCCTCCCTCCCTCTCTCTCCACACTCACACCCACACCCACCCACCCACAAACAGACATTTACAAACATAGTATATGGATAATAAATATTCATGTTTTATTTAAAAACAGAGTATTCACAAATAAAACATTGTTATTCATTCTACAAGATAATATCCAAATATAGAGAGCAACCTTTGCATAAAAAATAATTATTTGCCAGTCCTTTAAAAAAACATATTGAATAAACTTTATACCAGTGTCTACAATGCACAGAAAGCATGTTTTCAGCAGACAATGGATGAATGGTTGAAAGTGTTATCTTATTACATAATAATTTGCTTTTTTTTTTCTTTCTTTACTCCTTTCAGGAGTTGCAAGATCTATTTTATAAGTGTGAATGAATTAAAGACCAAAATACTTGGCTGTGGGATTACAAAGGATTTTGTGTATTGGTTTTGAAGGTCAAGGGTACATTTAGATCAGGGGTGTCAAACTCGATTTCACTGAGGGCCACATTAGGATTGTGTTTGAAGGAGGGCCTGCTGGCCCCATGGCGGGGGTGACTAGGGGTGGGTATGGCCAGGGTTGGGCATGGCCATGGTGAGCATAACATAGGACTCTGTGTGGGGGGCACCTGTTCTAATGCAGGACTTCCCTGAGACCCTTCCTTACTCTCACTATACCCTCCCTCCCTCCCTCCCTCCCACCCTCCCTCCCTCCCTTCCTTCCTTCCTTCTCCTTTCTTCTGCCTTCCCCTCTTTCCTTATTTTTTCTTCCTTGCTCTCTTCCCATCTTCCCTTCTTTTTCTTTGTCTTTCCTCTCTCTTTCTCCTTTCCTGTCCCTTCTTGCATGCTCAAATGCAAAATTGCATTTCTCTTTTTGTTTTGTTTTTAGTTTGTTTTGATAGGCCCCTGCCAACAAAAATGGATCCTGCCACCTCCTGTGCCACATTTTCACTGGCAGAAGACTGCAGGAGGCTGTCACAGCAAAAATGGGGCATGAAGGCCTATGCACACACCCCTGAACTCCATTTTTGCTGACAGAGGCACCATGGACTGGTCCTTTGCTGTTTCCAGGCTGGCCCTATGGGCCAGATCTGTACACCTCATAGACCCAATCCGGCCCACAGGCCTTGAGTTTGACACCCCTAATTTAGATAAAGCACCTCCCTGTGAACATGTTGGCAAAGGGGAACTCTTCTTCTGAAGACCAATTTTATTTCAGCGTTATGTCAAACGGCATAAGGTAGCAGTGCATTGATGGCCAATTGCAACAGGACATGATGACATCACCAGGTTTCTGAGAATTCTCACTAACCTCCCTAGAATAGGAGAACATGTCAAAATGGAACTGAAAGTAGTTTTGCAAAGGAAAATTTAGTTGGTTGTATATATTGCAAACGATCAGTGTAATTTTATTTTTGGTACAAAATTTGATCCCTAGACCTCCCATAAGTGTGGAGCAGTCCAAATCAATCCAAGACAAAACTATAGTTCCTAGGATTCCATGGGGGAGGGTTGCGAGCCATTCTTGACCATCAAGGATGCTTGTCAGTGATGAGTTTGAGGTGATCCTTTAGTGATGTATTTTTTAATTAGTTTAACCTAGATTAAAAAAAGAGTATTAAATTATTCAAGTAATAAAATAAAGCATAAAAGCAACAATGGATTTCTGACTGATACATTTTTTGCTATCCTGTTATTTCCTATTTTGCTGATGATTGCTCTTTAGGGACGCAGTGCTCAGTGGCTAAGACGTTGAGCTTGTCAATCAGAAAGGTTGACAGTTCAGTGGTTCGAATCCCTAGTGCTGCGTAATGGAGTGAGCTCCCGTTACTTGTCCCAGCTTCTACCAACCTAGCAGTTCGAAAGCATGTAAAATTTCCTAGTCGAACGACAGACAACTAAAATGATCTAATACATATCAATTTTAGATCAATGATCAATGATCATTGATCTAATACATATCAATATGTATTTAATACATATCTATATCAAAGACAATGATGAAAAATCACAACGCAATCTTAAACCATCTCTATTTCTTGGACCGGACGGAATATGTGCCTACTTCTTTAAAAAGCTATCCACTGCCATAGCCGAACCTCTAAGCATAATCTTTGAAAAATTTTTCAGAACCAGTTCCTTGCCAAATTATGATGAAAAGCTACAGTCATCCCCATCTTCAAAAAGGGAGAACCCGGCCTAGTTGAAAATTACAGATCAATCTCTTTATGCTGCGTCACCTGTAAAGTCATGGAATCGATTATAAACCAATCCATTATCCTCCACTTAGAGACAAACAACCTACTCTCTAATAAACAATTTGATTTCAAAAAAAACTATTCTGTAATCTGCAACTCTTACACTGCAAAAACATGGACTACACAACTCGATCAGAGCAAAACAATAGACGCAATCTACATAGACTTTTGTAAAGCCTTTGATTCAGTGGTACATGATAAACTACCCCTAAAACTAAAATCTTACGGTATCTCTGAACACCTGCAAAACTGGATAGAAGCATTCCTGTCAAACAGACAACAAATGGTCAAAATTGGGAGCATCCTATCAAATTCTGTACCTGTCAACAGTGGTGTCCCCCAAGGCATTGTTCTAAGACCAACTCTTTTCATACTCTACATAAATGACCTCTGTGATCATATTAAGAGCAAGTGCGTTCTCTTAGCTGATGCTGTAAAGCTATTCAACACCACAGACAAGACTGCTATCCTCCAAAAAGACCTTGGCTATGTATCAAAATGGTCAAACAAATGGCAACTTCAAATCTCAACAAATAAATGCTCTGTCCTACATACTGGCAAAAAAAATCAGAAAATAAAATACAGACTGAATAGTCAAGACCTTGTTGATGATCCAAACTCTGTCAAGGATCTTGGAGTACTCATCTCATCACTCATCTAAGTGCAAGAGCCCACTGTAACTACATAGCCAAAAAGACATTAAGAGTTGTTAACCTAATCTTACATAGCTTTTTCTCTGGTAATATTACACTACTAACTAGAGCATACAAAACATTTGCTAGACCAATACTTGGATACAGCTCATCAGTCTGGAGCCCACATTACGTATATGATATTAACACAGTTGAGAAAGTCCAGAAATATTTCAGAAGAAGAGTTCTCCACTCCTCTACTTGTTGCAGAATACCTTATGCCACCAGACTTGAAATTCTAGACCTAGAAAACCTAGAACTACTCCGCCTTCGGTCCATACCTGTCAATGAATACTTCAGCTTCAACCATAACAATACAAGAGCACACAATAGATACAAACTCAAGGTAAACCGCACCAAACTTGATTGCAGGAAATACGATTTCAGCAACAGAGTGGTCAATGTCTAGAATACTCCACCTGACTCTGTGGTTTCTTCTGCAACCCCCCAAAACTTTAAACTTACTATTGACTACTATTGACCTCACCCCTTTCCTAAGAGGTCTGTAGAGGGTGTGCATAAGCGCACCAATGTGCCTACCGTCCCTGTCCTATTGTTTCTTTTATTTTTCTTATATGTATCCATGTTTTTATAACTATGTTTTATACCTATTATCTCGTAAGCAATTGACAAACCAAATAAAACAAATAAATAAATAAAAATGCAAGCAAAAAACCATCTTTGGACCATCTTTGGTGGGAAGGTAACAGTGTTCCATGTGCCTTCAGCGTCATGTGTCAAAGATTTAGTCATGCTAGCCACATGACCACAGAGATGTCTTTAGACAGCGCTGTCTTCAGCTTTGAAATGCCCCCTTGGGAACTACTAGCACGTATGTGCAGGGGAACCATTACCTTTAGCTTCTCTTTCTTTCCCCTTCCTTCTCTGAAGGTAATCCTTGACTTACAATCATTCCTTTATTGAACACTCAATATTACAGTGACACTGAAAAAAATGATGACTTGCATTTGCAGCATCATATGGTCATGTGATCAAAATTTAGGTGTTTGGCAACCAGCATGTATTTATGACGGTTGCAGCATCCCAGGGTCATGTGACTGCTATTTTTCTACCTTCCTAGCTCACTTCCAACAATCAAGGTCAATGAGAGAACCCGGATTCACTTAATAATTGCACAATGCACTTAAACAACTATAGTGAAACTCTTAACAACACTTGCAAAATAGTTTAAAATTTAATGTGATTCATTTAACAACCACTTTGCTTAGCAATAAAAAAATTGGCCCCAGTTATGTTCATAAGTCAAGGATTACCTGTATTTTGACATAGAAAGTATTTTTCATTGCTGCTGAATAATTTCCTCCCTCATCTGGGAATGGCAACAGTAGGTTTGGCTCCAGATACCATGCTATATACTTCTAAACATTCTATAATGCTCATCATTGTGCCAATGGTAGAATTATAGTTATGTAGCAAAAGCCTGAATGGCTATATCACAATCAGATATGCTATGGGTGTTGCATATAAAAAATACATATACCAGGTTGGTACTATGACTCCTCTATAAGAGAAGAACAGACTTAAGAATAGGTACTCCAGACTTTCCTGAGAACAACAACCTGATTTGAACTGTCATATTAAAATTTTTTCTTTAAGATATGCATTTGTAAAAGGAAAAGATACCCATTTAAAAGAAAAAAGAAAGCTATGACATGTCAGTTTTTAAGAGTAAAAAGTCATATTGCTCCTAAATGGCTTTTTCTTCTTGTTCCCAATATGATTTTAGGGAAATCTAGTAACAATGCAAATGCAGCATTGCTTTTCCAAAATCTGTAATAATGAATTCACAACATTTTTTTTACAATTCCTGCAATGGTAGTTCTTTCTATTGCCAAAGCCACCTCAAAATGCAGAGGTGATTTTTTCCCTATCTCAGTGATAACAAAATCAAATGAGCTTGACACAGTTACAAATAACTCAGTCAGACATAACATTAATTAAAGCAATTTGTCCACTTCCAAGGGTGAAAAATCAAGAGTGTCAAATCCTCCCTGTCAAGAGAAAAACAAACATCTGAAGCCCACATTCCACAACTTTTGACTGTTACAATCAAGGCCAATTTCAACTAGTAAAAAGATCCAAAGTTTATGTTTACATTACATACTCTTTGTCTCAGATCTTGATAAAAGGTGAAAATAGTCATTTAGCATATCAAGTGCAAAATGATGCCTCTTGCACAGAACCCTGGAGAGTCATGTCAAGAAGAAGCTTTTTGAAAAGGGAGAAAGAGATGAAAAGCTTGAAATTTTTTGTATCGGCTAAAACCTGTTGTTTAGTCCTTGCTGTGCTTGGATAACGATAGGCTCATCTCATAAAGTCAAGAATTAGTAAAAATGTACAGCTTTTTAAAGGAGCGAAATATTTGCTCAGTGGGCAATATTAAAACTATATGAAAAATTAAATATCAACTGCAAGGAAAGCTTTGTTTTTACCTGTTTGCCTGGTTCCCTGTTTTTCCACCTGTTCAAATGAAAGATTCTTGGAATATCACAATATGCAAATCTCATTGATGATGAACAAATATGCCCTTTCATCTCTCGGTCGCTTTGATGTCATGACATTGAAAGCTTTTAGCACCACCACAACCTACCAGACATATGAATCTTATCTGATTTATAAACAGATAAGATGGTTAAACAGATTGTATCTAAAAATGTTTCATAAAATTCAGTTATGAAAAGGAAAAAAATATGGGGGAAAGGAGACCAGACCACAAGAATGATGAGGTCAAAGAATATTTCAAACGTTTGATAGAACATTGCCTGCAGGCCTATAAGTGCTTGTGAGTTTATATAACTGTTGAAATACTATTTAGCTTGTGCTCTTTGGTTAGTGTGATATACCCTGACCTGGGCACTTCCAGATAAAGTCCTTGACTTGTGACTGCAATTGAGACCAAAATTTTTATTGCTGAGCAAGACAATTGTTAACTGAGTTTCTGCCCATTTTATAATCTTTTTTTGCTACATTTGTTAAATGAACACTGCATCATACAATGGTTAGCAAATTTGGAGTCCCCCACTGACTTTGCTTGTTGAAAACAAGCTGGGAAGGTCACAAATGGTGAGCATCGTGATTCTGGGAGACTGCAACTGTCGTAAGGTCATGCCAGTTGCCAAGTGCTTAAATTTTGATCATATATCTATAAAGACATTACAACAGTCGTATGTGTGAAAAAGTCATAATTCACTTTTTTTAAGGGCCATTATAACTCCGAACAACTGCTAAATGAATAGTTGTAAGTCAAGGACTACCTACATGTGTATTTTGCATCCCCAAATTCTCAGCCGTGGCTTCTCTGATGGGAAAAACTGGATTTGAAGTCCGTACCTCTGGAAATTGCTCTTTTTGGAAACATTGGATTAGGCCAGAAACATTCTCATTCTGATGCCACCTGGTACCCTTTTTGTTCTCTTTGAGAGATTTCTTCACCTAAGTAGGTGACTTTGCAAATCTCATAATTCATCCTAGGAACTGAGAGGATTAAGGCTGAATATTTACAAACTTGTTGAAACCTCTTCACTGTGGTTCAAAACGGATGTGTCATCTGGATTTGCTTTAAAACTTCCATGTTTGCTAAGAAATAGACAGGATCAAGCCCAAAATCTCTAACCCCAGGACTTAGAGAAATAGTTAAATGCATAACATATAAAAAGGAACAAACAGTTAGATATGGTGAGATAATGAATGAAAAGGGTGAACTTAAATCTACGCAAGTGTTGGAAGAACAACGTATAAAAATGAACTGGTTTTCACATTTGCAAATACAATCTAGATTTGACAAAGATGTTAAAATAGAAGGTATTTATGATAAGTTGACTGATTTAGATGAAATTTTGATGGGTACAGATGAAAAGGTAATTAAAAAACTTTATGGACACTTATTAGAATTTAAATTGGAGGAGGAACAAGTTACAGAAATGATGATTGCTTGGGGGAAAAATTTTGGATATGGGATTGATTTAGAAAAATGACAAAAATAGTGGTCTCAAAACTATAAAATGACAGTGTCAACTGCATATAAACAAAATTTGTATAAGATGTTTTACAGGTGGCTCTACTCCCAACAAGACTTGTGAGAATGTTTAAGAATAAATTGGATAAATGCGGGAAATGTCATCAGATACTTGGTTCATATTATCATATGTGGTGGACATGCTTGGATGTAAAAAATATTGGACTAAAATCCACACATGGTTGGAAAAAATGATAAAACAACACATAGTCTTTAAACCAGAGATCTTTCTCTTGCGAATTATACCGGAAATATACAATAAAGAGCTGAAATATTTGATTGTAAATGTTTTAATAGCGGCTAGGATTGTATTCACTAAGAATTGGAAAAATGATAAAATACCTATGCAGGAGGAAGTTATTAAGAAAATTGTGGACTATGCTGAAATGAGTAAACTGACATTTGAAATTAGAGAACAAGAAGATAAACAATTTTATATTATATGGAATTTGTTTTATCAATGGTTGGACAAAAAGACATGGTAATGTAATATACTAGATAATTTTGTGATAGAAATTTAATAGATATAAAACATAATATAGATATATATAAAATCATTGGCTGAAAGTATAACATAAATTTTAAGATAAAATTTAGAATATCTCATACAAATGATGGAATAAATAGTTTAGTCATGGGTGATTAATAACTGAAAAATATGTAAGTATACGTTAGTTTGACAATGTGAAAATTAATATAAAGTGTGAGTAATGACTATAAAAGGGTAGCGCAAAAGATTTGTAACCAACTGACAAACTGTATGTATATAAAATGGAAGATGGTCTTATGTTTTTTATGTTTTGTTTGTGTATGTTTTTAAAAAAATAAAAACTCTTCAAAAAAAAAAGAGAGAAATAGTTAAATGCAGACCTTCATCTTCAGGGCAGCACTGAAAGAACAATTCCAACGTTTCCTTGTTACTATTTTTATGACCACAAATGCTGCCACTAATGCATCCTTTTTTTATCTGCCCAGGTCAAATGCTTGTCACTGCAGACACCCTAGTTAATATTCAACCCAAAATTAATAGATTAGATAAGTATTACATGCTTTTAGTGCCAATTAATTTAGTGACATGGATTTGCTGATTTTCTCTCTCCCTCTCTACCAGCTTTTATCAAGATGGCTTTGTCGCGCTGGGGCTGTGTAAGCTCAGCCTCTTCCAGAAGGCCTTTGTGCTACAATTACCAACCATTGGATTGGGTTGACACAAGTAATCCCCTTTGGATCCCCCCAGCCATGTGATGTCAGTAAGAGGTCCTTCAAACAGGGCTATTAAAAAACACATTAAACATGCTCCTCATTGTATGGTTTATGTGAGCTTATGCTAGAATAACAACGGTGCTGTGGCATTTGTTTGAAAATGAAAGGATTATACAGCCTTTTGTAAAACGAGGAATTTACTATTTTGGGAGGGGCGGGAGAATGGTGACTTATTTTCTGTTTATGTACCTAAGAAACCTTTGATAAGTCAGCTTCTGTCACTAGTTCTTAGTCCACTTGTAATTTCTTGTATCAACCAAGTTGAAATGCATACTGCTCACAATCATTTGTGTCAAGCAATGAACAACGTAGGCGGCGGTACTTATTGAGAGATTACAGCAAAAAGAGGGACAAGAGACTTGGAATCTATAAGTAATTCATCTTTAAAGAGCATTTGGGAATCAGTCTGTATCCCTTAATTGTCATATAGATGATCTCAGCTTTCAGTTTATGTCAGAAACAAATTGAGAGAGTGAGAGAAAAAAAGCAAGACCAGCAGTGGCAGCTCCTTATATATTTTTTCCCTCCCTAAACTAAATAACTCAATCAACAGTCCAGTAATATGAAAGAAATAGAGATTCCCAAGAAATCAGGCGTTGATTTCTTTTTAAGTTCGCCTTTAGAAGGATGCTAAATACTTTGGGATTTTTTTAAGAAGAATTGGAGGATTTGGACAGATCAAAGTAGCACTGGGACAAAACAGATTCTGCCTTATCCTGGCTCCCTTCAGAAGCAGCCTTCAGTTTAGAGAAAGCTGCCTTGAGAATTGACATAAATTTCTGTATATACTGCTGTCTATTACAATATCACAGTACAGGTAGTCCTCAGTTAGCAACAACTCAGACTTGTGATAACACTGAATGAGTGGTACTCATGATGGGTCCTTGTAGTTGTAGCCATTGTAATGTCTCCATGGTCACATGATTGTCATATGGGGACTTGGTTCTTCACTTGCAATTATGATGTTGCAGCATCCTGTGGTCACCATTTGTGATCTTCACTGCCAGCTTCCAACAAACAATGTCAGTGAAAAAGCCAGTAGACAATTGCAAATGATAAGTGCATGACATCGTGCTTACTGATAGCACAGGATTCGCTTAATGTTGGTAACTAAATGTGCCAGAACTGCTGTCATTTAAGTCTCATGGTTACATGACAGTGCTTTACAACTGTGTTATAATTTCTGGCCCCAGTGGCTGTTGTTAACCAAGGACTGCCTTTATGAGAGCAGCATTTTCCACCGTTGCCATGACTGCCTACCAGTTAGAAGTTAATGGTCGGTGACTCTGCAGGCATCCAAAACAAAGATAGCAAGACACTATCAATAAAGATTGGCAAGCCATGGGGTTGCACCCTAGAGATGCAACTGATTGTGCACATAATATTATTTTATAGATTATTTTGTTATTGGCATTCAATAATAAAAAAGTGGACACTGCACCTGTGGGGATATGCTAGGAGGAGGAGGAGGAGGAGGAGGAGGAGGAGGAGGAGGAGGAGGAG
>BLBF01000048.1:5434921-5479052 GCA_015471245.1 Laticauda colubrina
AAGAAGAAGAAGAAGAAGAAGAAGAAGAAGAAGAAGAAGAAGAAGAAATAGAAATCATATAGGGTCTCCTGCTTGACTAGATGACCTACAAGGTCTCTTCCAACTCTGTTATTCTATTCTAAAAGAAGATCAGAGAGGGCTAGGGGTAAAAATAGGCTGGCACTATTGTTATGTTTTTATCCCACATTTCTCAGGTTGGGTTGAGAAAGAGTTACTGTTCCCAAATCACCCATCTGGCTTCCTTTCCTAATGGAGGACTGAAATTCACAATCCTCTAGTTTCTAAACCACACCTTAACCACTACACCAAACTGACATTCTAATCCTAATCCTAATCTAATCTAATCTAATCTAATCTAATCCACAGCATTTATCAAAACAACACATATACCAAAACAGTAACTACTATGGTACATATCTATAGTATATTACTATAAATGCATGATTCATATCATATAGTATAGGATACCATTTTTACAGCAATTGTGGTTACTTTTGCTAGCTGCCCTGTTTGCAAAAATTGCTATTAATATATTTTAGCTCTTCTGCCTATTTCATTCAAAGACTGACCATAAAGGTATCATCATAGTTAAATAAATATGTATCAGATATCAGAATACTGTGCTGAAATGAATGTATTTGGTATGTGCAATGACAACTGTAATAAACTGGATGTTTTGATTAGGGATTATATTTGTTCAAATTTCAGTGATGTCCATAACACACATTGATTATTGCACAAAGTACTTTGAATATATTAGCTAACCTACACTCACCTACTAGGTGACCAAGTATTTTTACCAAGATACACAAATATGCAAAACTTTTAATTAGATATACTGTTTTTATTGTCTTATTATTATTTTTCCTCTTTCCTAATAACTAATTGCTATATTGTCCCAAAGGTGCTTTTGCAAAAGGCAACTGGACATTTCATTTCTCATCCAAGAAGTTTCTTCAGTTTCTGAAGAACAACAAAACTGAAGAAGTTTATTGGATGAGAAGTAAAATATATTCAAAGAAAAAGAAAGTCCAGTTGCCTTTTGTAAAAGCACCTTTGGGACAACCATGAGGGTCTCCATTGATAATTGCTCATTAAATTATTTCTCCTTTTATTGTAAAAGCTGTAACAAAGCTATTTGATTAGGTTTGATCTAGCTTGCTTTTCCTCATTTTTGTGGCTTGGAATATGATTAACAATCCATATAATCTTAAAATAATTAATTAACTTGTTTTCCTGTTCACTTTTTATCCTTTAACTTCTTACCTTTTCATCTTTTGGTTATAAATTACTGCTGATTATTGATAAATATCACAATGGTGAAATCTAAAAGTCACCCTCATAGAATGTGATAAATGAATGGTAATTGTATCATAGTAATGACTATTACAGTTCTAATTTACATGAGAATTGCACAGAACATCACCTTGCGAAAATATGTTGTTAAAGTTTTGCGTAGTCGATATTGCTTAATTGCTGCCTTCTGAGAAGTGCAGGTCAGTTGTTTCAAAACTTCAAGTGAGTGAGAAGTCTCAGAGAGTAGCCAAGATTTATGCTTACAGGATTTCATGATCCTGATTTGTAAAAGTCTGATCTTCTGGCATTGCATCCAACCTATGTAAGTTGTCCTGATTCCAAATGTTGACACATTTGTGAAATGAGCCAGCTGTGTGATGTTGTTTAACCTTTAAGAAGAACAAAAAGAAAAAAGAAAAAGAAAAAAGCACCTGCGGTTAACCTTCTTTGTAAATCTTGGCATGTCAACTTGCTGTTATTTTTTTTTTTTTTGTCTTAGCACCTGACAATATTGCAAAATCTTCCTGAAACCACAATGACCACATGGATTCTACTCACGGTGCTCCCTGATTTTGTCTCAAATCTTTGAAGGCTTGATCAGGATGGGTTGTTTTACCGGGAACAAGCTAAGATACTTGAAGAGGTTTTCAACTACAACTCAACAGTTTCCAGTGCATTTAAATCTACTGAAGGCAATGAAAAAGCATTTATCTGATATACAATAGAATAGGAATAGAACAGAATATAGAACAGAAAGAACAGAATAGAAATAGAACAGAACAGAATATAGAACAGAACAGAATAGGAATAGAATCAGTAGTGGGATTCAAAATTTTTTACTACCAGTTCTATGGACGTGGCTTGGTGGGCGTGGTGTGACTTGATGGGCATGGCAGGGGAAGAATACTATAAAATCCCCATTCCCTTCCCACCCCACTAACCTGTTTTCCAGCTCCATTCTCCTGTGCAGGGCAACAAATAAGACCCAGCTGATCAGCTGGATTCAGTGGGAGGCAGAGAATAGATGGGGGCGGGGCCAGTCAGAGGTGGGATTTGCTGGTTCTCTGAACTACTCCAAATTTCCGCTACCAGTTCTCCAAAACTGGTCAGAACCTGCTGAATGCCACCTCTGAATAGAATAGAATATAGAACAGGACAGGACAGAGATAGAAGGGATGTTGGTGGCCTTCTAATCCAGGGGTGTCAGCAAGGCCTGCGGGCAAGGCCTGCAGTCCACAGAACTACTCTTGGGGCCAGCCTGCAAATAGCAAAGGACTGGCCTACGGTGCCTCTTCCAGCAAAAACAGAGCTGGGGGGGGCGGCTGTGTACTTTCTCCCATGCCCCATTTTTGGCTGTGATGGCCTCCTGCAGCCTTCTGCCAGCAAAAATGGACCTTGGGTGCCACACATGGCCCTCTGGTGTCCATTTTCACTGTAGAAGGTCATCCAGGCTGAAAATGGGGTGCAGGGGCCACATGCGGGCCACCTGGGCTTTGTTTTTGCTGGTAAAAAGATAGCAAATCAAACTAAAAACAAAAGAAATGTTTCCCCCTTTGCATTTGAGCGTACAAGAAGGGCAGTGGTGGGGTTTAAAATATTTTACTACCGATTCTGTGAGTGTGGCTTGGTGGGTGTTGTGTGGCTTGGTGGGCATGGCAGGGGAAGGATACTGCAAAATCCCCATTACCTCCCCACCCCAGTAACCTGCTTTCCAGCTCCGTTCTCCTGTGTAGGGCAACAAAAAAAGACCCAGACAATCAGCTGGGACTCAGGAGGCAGAGAAAAGATGGGGGCGGGGCCAGTCAGAGATGGTATTTGCCGGTTCTCTGAACCACTCAAAATTTCTGCTAATGATTCTCCAGAACTGGTCAGAACCTGCTGAATACCTACTCTGAAGAAAGGGCAGGAAAGGAGAAAGAGGAAAGACAAGGAAAAACAAAGAAAGAGGGGAAGAGAGCAAAGAAGAAAAATTTAGGGGAGAGTGGAAGGAAGAAGAAAGGAGAATGAAGAGGGAAGGGAAAAAAAAGAAAAGGAAAGAAGGAAGGGAGGGGATTACAATGAGAGTGAGGGAGGGCCTGAGGTAAGTCTTAGCACTTGGCCACCATAGGTGCCCCCCACATAAGTGACATCATTCTGGCCACACCCATTATGGCCCAGGCTCACCCAGCCACATACACACATACCGGCCCTCCGGGTCAAACACAATCCTGATATGATCCTCAATGAAATTGAGTTTGACATCCTTGTTCTCCTGCTCAATCAGGAGATCCTATACCATTTCAGACAAGTGGCTGTCCAGTCTCTTCTTAAAAACCTCCAGTGATGGAGCACTCATGATTTCTGGAGGCAAGCTGTTCCACTGGTTAATTCTCTTCACTGTTAGAAAATTTCTCCTTAAGTCCAAGCTTCTCTCCTTGATTAATTTCCATCCATTATTTCTTGTCTTGCCCTCTGGTGCTTTGAAAAACAAGTTGACATCCCCTTCTCTTTGTGGCAGGCCCTTAAATGTACTGGAGTACCGCTATCATGTCACCCCTGGTCCTTCTTTTCTCTAGACTATCCAAACCCAAATCCTGCAACCGTTCTTCATATGTTTTAGACTCCTGGCCTTTAATGTTCTTAGTTGATCTTCTTGACACTGTTTCCAAAGTCCAATGTGGATTTGTGGGAATTTTGGAAGCTCCAAGGATTCAGAATTAGACAAGCCAATTTCAGATTTCAAAAAACTTCAAATCATTCACCACTGTTTAATTCTCAAATATGCACTCCAAATTTTGATTTTGAATTGTAACCTGCAACACCTGATCTCTGATTTTGATGCTAACTTCAACATTTGTTGACTTTATAAGGGTGTTTCATCTTTTTTTTTTTTTCATGAAAGATAAGGATATTTCCTATTGGTCTTAAGTGAGAAAAGTATTGACCAAATAAATTGAATACTTAAGTTCCAAATAATAATTGTTAAATTTCAATTAGTGCTGCCAATTGCTGTCAAATGTCAACTGTCACATTTAACAAAATGACAAAAACGGTATTCAATAAAGGTCAGTGCTGGAGTGAATATCAAATCTACACACAATGAATATTTCAAAAATAAATGCTCTCAAAATTCTTGAAATGGAAATTAGAAAATTCTTCACTTGGGTAAGGATTAAAATTCATTTGAAGTACAATTTATGTCTTCAGACCAGCTAATTATTATTCTAAAAATTTCTACCATATAAGAAGCAAAGTGCTAGAATTAAACACACAAACAATTGGCATTCATGTCAATCAGCAGTGGTCTGAATGGTC
This sequence comes from Laticauda colubrina, assembly GCA_015471245.1. Lineage (NCBI taxonomy): Eukaryota > Metazoa > Chordata > Lepidosauria > Squamata > Elapidae > Laticauda > Laticauda colubrina. The sequence goes on from BLBF01000048.1 coordinate 5,439,512, forward strand.
AATCAGACCATTCCTAATATTTCTGGAGGGATGGAAGGTCACCAAGTAGACAGGATCACATCAGATATATGAATAAAATTATCTTTTTATTTTAAACTGGGAATTTTAGTCCTTACACTATAACTTCCATCTGTTCCCTGCTTCTGCAGGTATTCATATGTTCAGTTTTCACTGTAATAGCCAGAGGGGGGATGAAATCCTGATAGCAGTTCTGAAGCCAACTACTCAATCAAACAGTATAAATATTTGGGGAAAACATATTGAATGGATCTGTTTATTTGCCTTCCCCATCTTATTACTTTCTAGATGTACTGAACTGCATCTCATCGGCCCTGATCCCACAATCTGCTTAAGGAGGTATAATATGTCGCCAAAATAGATTGATTGGCCCAGCCAATCAATCCACAAAGGATAGAGATTTAATCTTGGCAGACCCAACCTTCTCAGTGATAGGAAAGCATCACTTAGGTTCTCTGCTTTATTTATTTATTAAATTTATAGACCAGCCATATCACAATTGAGTAAGTCTGGGCAGCTTACAACAGGGTAAAAGGAAGTATAAATAAACTTTAAAACATTCAAAAAAAAAAAAACAAACTTAACAAGAAATTGGGTAAAGTAGGAACCAGAAGACAAATAGAATAGGGATAGGATATTCCTTTTAATCCACTGACCAGCTCCGTTGGAGAATGTTCTTATCAGGACTCCAAGCCAGTTGCCATAGTCAATGTTTGAGGCCCTTCTTCAATGTCCAAGAAGATGGGGGCAGATCTCACCTCTAATGGCATGGTGTTCCAGAAATTGGGAGGCATGACAGAAATGGGTCTTTTTCTCCTGGACTCTACTGACCAACGGAATCTGCAGCGAGACTCTTCTGCCGGAACAAGTTGGGTGAGCTGGTTCAGTAGAATTCTGTTTCTGGTGTGCTGTCCCATTTCCGAGTTACTTTGGGATCAAATGTAAATTTCCAAGCTCTTCCTTCAATTCTGATGTGCTGTTTATGTCACCAGGAGATTCTAACTGCAGGAACTGAAATGTTAGCTGCCCAAAGATCTTCTGGAACTGGGTGTGTGTGTGTGTGTGTGTGTGTGTGTGTGTGTGTGTGTGTGTGTGGCGTCAAATCAAATCAGATTAAATCAAATCAGATCAATCATTAATCTGGAGATGCTTGCCATGAAATATGTGAACTGAAAAACAAAACAAAACATTTAGTTGGAGACCTGAGAATTGTATGAGTGTATTACAGATGGGAGGCCCTTGTTACCCATTCATGTACCTTTCCACTTTTTAGATATAATCATAGTTTTCTCTGAGTTCAAAGTGTAGTTGCACAGCATTCAACACAGCTGTTCCAACTGAGTTGTGGGCTTTGGGCCAGAGTTTTGTATAAAACACCTTTAGAACATGCCTATCCCTTCTTAGAACATTTCTCTGTGTTCACTGTTTTAAATTCTCACCAAACCTGTTCTTTTCTTTTGAACCATAAATAGTTATGGCACATCAACCTTGAGGCAGTTGGATCTGCCTTTGAAAACCAATGTTAAGGACATTTAAGGCCTTATTTTCAGCTTGTAGGAGTTCATATCAGAAATGCCACTAAAATACATTCTTTTATTTTTCGAAGTGACGGTTGAATCTAATATGCATTAAGATAAAGTCATAATGAATATATGTTGTTCATTAATATACTAGTTGTCCTTCTTGTAGTTTCTTTTGCATTTTTCTGTCCATTTTTTTAAATTAAAAGGAAAAAAATCCTAAAAACTTAAAAATAAACTCATCTAAGGAAAGAAGATTAGTCAGAAAGTTCTGTTGTTTCTTCTGTACCAATGCAGCATAAAGGTCGTGATCCACACTCTAACAACAATCTTCTATTTTGGACCCCAATTTAACAATGCAGCCACTATGATGGGAATGAAGATTTGATCAAGAATAATCAAACCAGCTTTGTTGGCTTTGCAATCAAATTCAGTTTAATGATCCACAACTGATAAAGAATGGGGCCCTTACCATATTTTGCATCGTACAAAGTTTGCTACTGGTAAGAAGTTTGTTGTTAAAAGCAATTTTCATTCCTTGTAAAGCAAGAATTAGAGGCACCAAGCACTAACCCAAGAGATTGTAAGTTCTAGTTCTGCATTAAGCACAAAGCTAACTGGGTGACCTTGGACAAGTCATTCGTTCTCAGCCCATGGAAGAAGGTAATAGCAAACTCCTTCCAAAAGTATTATCAAGAACACTGCAGAAACTTGTCCAGACAATTACTAAGACTGGCTCAGATGCACACAACATGCCTGTCTGTGTGCAAAAATATGCATCCGTTCACATGTATGTGCACACATAAGTACATTGTCACCATCTGCAATGAATAGGGAAGGACTGTAAATCTGTGTTAGGCCTATAATGTATGTGTGGAATGTAATTGGTAGGTATCCATCACACCAGAAAGAGGTCAACTTAATTTCTTTTTAAGATCCCATTTTTGGCCCTCTTTCTTAACATCAGTGTTTTGTTTGCTTTGTTTTAGGGAGTTTGTAATTGTCCTACATTGAACTAATGATTTATTCTCTCAGCGTTTCAAAAATCTTCTCCATTTTTCATGAGTAGAAGCAAGACCTCTGTCAACAAAATGAATAACTAGCTAACAGAAAGCTGTTTAAATGACATCAATTTCCCCACTTTCTTATTTGCTAAGACATTACATTTTCTTAGTATTAAGAAAACAATCATACTATTTTAATGCATTTTAAAGTATGGTGCTTCTTTTAAAATGTGATCAGTGTGTCGTTTTAAGGAAGTGAAGTTGATGAGTAGTTATATTGCAGTTTTGATTTGTCTTTTTTACTTCATTTTTCGATGGATTACAGATTTTTTTTTTATGTTGAGCATGGAAGGAAGCTAAAAACCCATTAGATTAAGCCATAAATGGATATATTTTATGTTGCCTTAGTGGAAGAGAAACTGTAGCAAAATTGAGAGAATATGGTAAAAATTTAGCCAATACCTGATCAGTGGGCCATGGACAAGAATAGTCTTCATGGAACTAAAACACTAAAGATGGTATCTTAAACAAATCTCAGCCTAAATACGCATTGTAGAGGAAGACAGAGAGAGAATGAACTCTACTAATGGAGGCTCAGAAAACTTTCTCCCATATTTTAAAGGAAATAATCAGTTACTTTGTTAACTGGCCTTAGAATTGAGTCCCAAAGCTACCTTAATGTAGAAAAGAGGCACAGAAGCTGGAAGCATTACACCATTGTTTGCTAGATGTGAAATTTAGACTATCTGTTGTTGTTTTTCTCTTCCTCCTCTGTATAGCTTATTTTCTCTAATAGTAAGGAGGTGAAGGAACAAGAAAAGATTGCATGGTCACAGCAGCTAAAAGACATGCCATAAATTGTCACATTCTCTTGCATGGTCCAAAAAATGATCAAGCTCTTCCACATATAGATTGTCATGGAGAAATTCCATGATTGCTAGGAGCTGAAGATGACTCGGTGTCATTAAAAACAATCAAAAATTCTAATTGGAAAAATTCATAGATTTCTACCTCTATTTCTATGGCAGTGACTTTGTGAAAGAATAGATGAGGCATTGTGGGAAGAGAAATACCAGCACAGTCATAGGAACAGGGAAAGCGTCAGAAAGAAAATAATCATGCCTTGATTCTATTTGGTATAAAAGGAGGCAATGGAAAAAATTAGAAGGTGTTCAAGATTTTGTTATTGTACCCTCATAGTAACAGATTCCAAGAACCCTTGCAGTGTTTGTTTCATGACCAGGCCTATCTCAACGAGCTTACAGAAATAAACTGTAGACTATCAAAGCTGTAAATGTTGCTCATGAGACTAATGGGATTGTACTTGGTTGTATCTGTGTAATAGTATGTGGGGATGACTTTGGGAGACAGGAGGAAGAGCTGCAGAAAGGGCAATGGGCATGTAACAGATAGAAGCCATGGTGGCGCAATGGTTAGAATGTAGTATAAGAGGCAAACTTTGCCCACTGCCAGGAGTTCAATTCTCTCCAGTTCAAAGTTGACTCAGCCTTCTATCCTTCTGAATTCAGTAAAATGAGAAGCTAGATTGTTGGGTACAATATGCTGATCCTGTAAACTGCTTAGAGACAGTTGTAAAGCGCTGTGAAGCTATATATAAATCTAAATGCTGAGTGCTATATCTCAGCCCACAGGAGGAGAAAAAAATGTAAAAATCATTTCAGAAGGGACTTTTCCTAGTTTTCTGGAGAGTAAAAGGAAAGAAGCAGAGAAATACTTTCAATCTTGCAAAATTCTATAAAGGTAACCTTATAATAAAACTAAAACTGGTACTCATAATTGTGCTTCTTGCCTGAACTAGCTCAAAGGAGTAACAAGCCAGTTTGGTGTAATGATTAAGGTACCAGGTTAGGAACCAGGAGAATGTGAGTTCTAGTCTGACCTTAGGCATTTAACTGCTCAGTCCCTCTTTTTCAAATAACTCCAGAGTTACTGTTGTAGGCAAAATGAGAGGAGGAAAGAGGATTGGGTATGTTTGCCACCTTATTTATAAAAAAATAATAAAAGTAGGATTTTTAAAAATCTAACAATCAAGCATCTTTCTGTTAATGAATAAGCCTTACAATCAAGCATCTTTCTGTTAATGAATAAGCCTTACTATCAGACCCTTCAAATTTGCTATAAAAAGTTGAGGGATCTTCCAATACAGATTAGACTAAGAAAAATTTTATTGTCACTTTAAATGTATATTAATTGGCATACAGTAAAATGAAATTTAACAGATAATAGATAATCAGAGTTGGAAGGTCCTCTAGTTCAACCCCCTGCCCAAGGGGGTTGTAGGTCATCTCGTTCAACCCCCCGCCCAAACAGAAGACCCTACACCATTTCTGACAAATGGCAGTCCAATCTCTTCTTGAAAGTCTCAAGTGATGGCGCTCCCACAACTTCCAAGGGCAACTTCTGTTCCATTGGTTGATTGTTCTCACTGTCAGAAGATTTCTCCTGATTTCCAGGTATACATACATCTCTCAAAGCATCTCCACCTCCAATATACACTATATAAACATGAAAATAAATAAAATAAAATAAAAAAATAAATATGTATACATATACCCACATGTATGATGCATAAAAACAACACAGTTTAATCCAGTACATGGCAAGAAAAACGAATCTTGTGGATTTACTAAAGGGATGGCATAGGGAAGAAAGCTGTTACAGAATCTGATAGTCCTGCTATAGATACTTCAAAACCTCCTTCCAGAGGGGAGCAATAGAAGCAGACCATGAAGTAGGTGTGTGGGGGTCTCCAACAATGCTTTCAGCTCTAAGCACACAGCTCTTATAAGCAGCATCCTGAACGACAGGAAGCAAGCTTCCTATAATCTTCTCAGCTGTCCTCACCACTCTGAGGCATTGTAGCCACCAAATCAAACAGGAATGCAGTTTGTTAAAACACTCTCAATTGTGCCTCTGTAAAAAGTGGACAGGATAGAAGGATAAAGATTGTGGAAGAACAGCACAGTGATGCCAAGGAGAGGAAATTAGGTTGTGCTACCAAAACCATGCCCCTGTAATGTGAGGCTGTGGTCCATACTATGTAGCCATGTTTCAATTTAGTACAGTTGAAAAGACTGAAATCTTTGTAACATAAGGGAATACTCAGTGCAGATAGTCCCATGGAAGCAGGGAGGATTTTACGTGCTAAAGGCAAGATGCACTTCCTTTTAGAGATACACATGGCAGATTTTGGAGCTCCATCTTAGTCAAGTTTATATGGTAAACAAGACAATCCCATGTTATTTCGTCATGTCAATGATAGCCTCTCTAGCTCTGAAGAGGTGAAAAGATTCTCCCACTTACACAATCAGCTGTTAGAGCTGACCCTTCTAAAGCAAATATTGTCCATTGTACAATGCAACTCAGGTACATCAATATGCACAAATGCATCCCTGAATCAAAATAAAAGGTTAAATGAAGTACATCGACATGTTTTGACATGGCCCACATGTTTCATGTGGAAGCATATTCCAAAGCTTTAAGGAAGTATTGACATGAACAGAGATTTTATTCCTACTGATACTGATGTGTTATCATGCTATAGTTACATTTTTTTTTCACACCTTAGCTGTAAATTACTCATATTAAATATTTTATAGAGATATACATTCATTTATTGAATCTGCTGCTTTTTAAATTGTTGCTTAAAGCTCTTGTGCTCTGCAATTTTAAGATCTTGATGTTCAGTAGAGTCTTTGTGGGTAGATTTCACTCATTTTGTATCATACAATATAAAACATTACATTTTGTACAATAAAGTATAATTAGCTAGGTTTTCACAAAACACCAAGATTTCTTTGATAGTTTCTAAAACACATTCACTGGTTTCATTGAATTTGGTAAACCCAGAGCAAACAAACAATGATATATTGTATGAAACTAGTACAGATATATGCAGTGCCTTGATAACATTCTGATATACAGAAACATTATTTTATTAACGTTTGGTCCATCTGTTATAATCTATGACATTTGTGTCATGCCTTTAGCATAATCTCTGACTTACTGGATTCGTGCATACTTCTAAGCCTGGTTTTTAATCATAGCGTGATGAACATGCCATAATGACTGTTTTTTTAAACACCTGTTGAGTTTTAAACCATTGCTTACAAACCACAGCGGCTGGGTTCATCAGAAAACCCAATAGCGGCATAGCATAATACATGGAATCAATTAATTCCCATTGCCTGCTATCTGCTCCTTTGGAGTAGAAATGCCAAAAACTGAACCTAATCAGCCAATGATGATTCTTCATGTACGATTATTGTTTGATCTTTCAAGAATGCTTAGATATGTTCAGTTGGAACAGAGGTAATTCATATACTCTTATTCTTCCTATTTTCTACTCTGGAAGTTGAGCAGCCATTGGAAAGAAAATATTTAATGTGCAGCTGTGGGAAGGAACTGATGTGAGCTGCACTATTTGAGCCTCATAGTAATTTACCTGATGGGTAAGCTATTATCTACAGATGATCTTAACTTATGACTATAATTGGGGCCTGATTATTGTTGTTGTTAGTTATGATGGTCATAATCTGATTTTTATGACATTTTTTGCCACAATTGTTGAGTAAATCACTGTGGTTGTTAAGTTAATCATTTAGTTTCTTCTATTGACTTTGCTTGTCAGAAGGCAACTGAGAAGGTTACAAAAATGGCAATCACATGTCCTGGGATACTTCAACCATTATAATAATTTTACTCCATTCCAATTTCCAAGCATCTGCATTTTAATTGTATGACCAAGTGGATGCAACAATGTCTCTGAGTGTGAGAACTGACTGTAAGAATTTTTTTTCCAGTACCCTTGTAATTCATTACATTCAGTGCTAGACAAATGGTTGTGCCAGAGTATATTCATGAACTGATACAGAGCATTGTAACAAGGTTAGCCAATGAATAGGCATAGTAACTAAACAGCCAATGAGGACAGTTTGGAAACTGAAACTAGAAGTAGCCTAGGCTGGGAACTGAATCTAGAAATAGCTTAGGCGAGGCTCTATATTAAGGCTCTATATTAAAGCCCGTGTCCCACTGCACCAATGGATGCAAAGAGGATGTAAAACAGGCAAAAAAGCTTGCCATCCATTGGAAAACACGATGCATCCGTTGTGTACTCATTGAATACGTGCTTCATACGCTCTATCCATCGAGCATCTGTCCATTGAAATTTCATCCACGCAAGAAGTTTTGAGCTGCACAAAACTTTTTGAACGGATGAACTTTCCACCGCGTACAATGTACATCTGTGACACATACAGGCAACAAACGTTCTATATCCGTTGTCATCCGTTAACTGTCCGCTGTATCCTCTCTGAATCCTCTGAACATCCTCACAACTCACATCCGCTGCAGCTGAAAATGAAAAGAGGGAGGAAGCGAAAGGTACATGGAATATCCATACAGCGTTAGTAGCACGGAAATAGAAAGGATGTAAGCGGATGCATCTCGTACATAAAGCATTAAAATGGACAAAACATTTGTATCTGGGATGTATCTCGGATATTTAGGAGGTCTGAAGTATGTCTAGAGTATGTGGAAGGACACCTAGTGGAAAACCGATATTTTCTATAAAAAGGGGGAGGAAATCACCTGGATCTCAGTATGAGTCCAGCAGCTGTGGACCTCTTCAGCCTTGCTCTTGCTCTTCCACATCATCCATTGATCTCCACCATGGATCATAACACAGTCCTTATGGTAGCTGCGATCATTCAACACAGAACCAAGCCCTGTTTAGACTGTTTCAACTTTTCTACGCAAGGAGAAGAAGGAGACGTTCAAGAGCTATGTGGGTCTGACGATGGATCGGGAGAAGAGCGGAGTTTGGACTGTATGACAAGCTGATGGTGGAGCTGAGGAATGAAGACCCTCATGCATTCCAGCACTTCATGAGGAGGCCACCAGCCATGTTTGATGAAATTGTAGAGTGTCTGAGACCCAGGTTGACCAAGCCAAGCACCAACTTCCATCCCAACCTGGACCCTGGACTGAAGGTGGCACTGACTCTGCGGCATCTGGCCTCTGGAACCACATACAGAAACATGCAGTATGCCTGGAGGGTGACACACAACAGCATCAGCAAAGTGGTCAGAGAAGTGGTGCAGGCGATCATCGAAGAATATGTGGAGGAGCTCCTCCAGTGTCCCACCACTGAAGAAGGCTGGAAGAAAGTTGCAGAGCAGTGGTATCAGAGGTGGACTTTCCCCACACTGTTGGAGCCATAGATGGGAAGCACGTGGCCTGCAAAGCTCCAGCCAACTCAGGGTTCTCTTATCACAACTACAAGGGCTTCTTCAGTATCATCCTCTTTGCCATGGTTGATGCTGACTACAAGTTCATGTACATCAATGCTTCAGCTATAGGTCAGCTTCAGATGCCCAGATATACAACGCCAGTGACCTCGAGGATGGGCTGGAACGCAACCTCATCATGGGTTTTTCAGATCCAGACCCCCTACCCAATGACACACAAGATGAAGAGAGGATCTTCAACTACAGGCTGTCCAGGGCAAGTCACGGGTGGTGGAGAACACCTTTGGCATCCTGGCCAACAGGTTCCAGGTACTTCTCACCACCATGCAGAATCACCCACAGTCTGTGAGGAGCATCGTGGAAGCTTGCTGCATCCTGCACAGTCTCATGCGCACCCGCTACCCAGTGTTGCAGAACAGACTTGTCGACTGTCAACAAGGGAATGGGGACATGGAGCCTGGTGAATGGAGGCAAGGATAAAACCTGATAGACACTGTGGATGTACAAGGCCCCAACAGAACTTCACATGAAGGAAAGAAGCAGCGCAACCTCCTGAAACACTGGTGCAACTCCAGTGGAGCAGTGGAATGGCAAGACAGGATGATAGATAGTTAATGGATGCTTCCTTGAGCCTGTCTCATAACACTGATGAGATTGTGCCATATATGTTGAGTGGTTCTACAATGAATAGGGCATTAATAAAGAGCTTTGTTTATTTTGAAATGTGTTGATCAATGAATAAATTGTTATTGATAAAAAAGGACCATATGTGTGGCAGCTGGGAGGATGGACCATACAATCCCACTATGCTTGCACTGGAGGTTTATCTATCCCACAGCTATCCTTACCTATCCCTCAAATATCCTTACCCATCCCACAACTATCCTTACCTATCCCACAGCTATCCTTACCTATCCCACAACTATCCTTACCCATCTCACAACTATCCTTACCTATCCCACAGCTATCCTTACCTATCCCACAACTATCCTTACCCATCCCACAACTATCCTTACCTATCCCACAAGCATGCAAAGGCTTAACCATTTTTTAATGGTTAACCACTTTATTAAGTAAATAAAATGAACCAAGTATGTGAAGCAAAGATAACCTTTATTAATAACTGTCTTAAGTAAACTGTATGACTTTATTAAAAAAGCAAAATGAACCAAGTAAAGTGTCTTTAAGCGAACATAAGTTGAACAGGTAACAAATCAGTCTCTGGCACTATTCTCAGTCACTCTGAGGCATGTCCATGGTCTCAGCTGTCAAGCGGGCAGGGACTGTGGAGGTGGCTCTGGCTTGAGTGCTGGTCTGAGGTGCCATTGGGGTGCTTGGCCCCGAGAGTACAACAGGGGATGGTGTGTTCAGGAAGCTCTCAGAGAGCTGACTCAGTCCCGTGAGGTTGAGAGGCCCTTCATCAAGGACCTGGGATGTGAGGCCCAAGACTGATGACAGATTGTCCGTTGAGGGGCTTGGCTGTGGGGTGGAGGAAGGAGGAGTGTAGTGGGGCTGTCTGGTCTGCAGCTGGGCGAGGTGAGACGTCTGTGGCGTGCAATGAACCTGGGCCTGGACTGGGGAGGTCTGCCTCTGCTGTGGGAAGTCCTGGTACTCGTAGCCTTGGTAGGTGAGGGGCTGTTGAAAGCCGTGGAAGGGCTGTGACATCGCCTGGGGTGGAGGAGCAGACCTGGATTGGGTCGGAGCAGGTTCAGCTGGGCCTGGAGGGTTGTGCAGAAGTGCTGTGATCTTCTGCTTCATCACCTGGTACTGGGCCTCAGGCAGGTCCATGAGGGTCTGGCTCACGTACGTGATGAAGGGCTTCTGGTTCGAGGATGGTAAGTCACTGTGGACCAGCTGAGAGAGAAGGTCTGTGCTAGTTTTGATTGTGTCCCTGATCTCCAACAGGACAGTGTGGCTCTGGCCCTCCAGTCTGCCTCTCTGCCTGCTTTCTGTGGAGGTGGAGCTGGGGGTGGGGGGTGGGTTGGTCTCTGGTGGCTGCCACTTCTTCCTCCATTTGTGACAGGGGATCCTCCACGTCCTCTGGCATGGGGAGTGCAGCTGTCGGGGAGGGTCTCTGCCGTGGGGCCCTCCGAAGACACCTGCCTGAACATGGTAGCTGTCTCCTGGATGGAAGAGGACTGGTTGTCTGTGGGCTGTCTGAGGGAGAGGGTGGTCAGAGGGGCTGCTCCTCAATGGTGGATCTCATCCTCCAGGAAGCTGCACCTGGCCATGATGTACATCTCCCGGTCAGTGAGCTTGACAGCGACCTGGCCAGATTTCTTTAGGTGTAGCTTGCCAAACCAGGTGTGCATGTGCTTCTACCAACCCATGAGTAGTTCTGAAGTGTAGCCCAGGCTCTCTGCCTTGTCCCTCCAAGCTGCCTGCTTCCTCTTGGTGTCGCGATAGAGTCTGTGGCCCTTTCTCCACAGGTACTTGTTCTCCCTCAGCCATTCCAGCACCTCCTCCTCATGATCCTCGGAAAGTATGTACTGTTTCCTCTCTCCCTTCTCCTTCCCTTGCCTCTTCCTCCCTCTGGCAGGGGCTTGAGCAGCAGGGCCTTCAGGGGCTTGAGCAGCAGGGCTTTGAGGGCCTTGGGGCTGGTCCACTACAGCAGCAGCAGGAGAAGCAGCAGCAGGAGAAGCACCAGCAGCAGCAACACCAGCACCACCAGCAGCAGCACCACCACCAGCAGCAGAAGCACCAGCAGCTTCAGAGTCAGTGCCAGGGGTGGGATGGTCCTTCTTGCCAGGACTGGCAGGAGTAGGCACAGGCTTTCTCTTCTTCCCTGACTGGCGAACCATTGTGTTATTCGAAGATGTCTGTGGCAGCACGTCTTTCCTCTGAATGCTGACTGCTTGCGAACTGCATCCTTTTATATCCACAGAGCTGATGCAATTCATACTCCCTGCATACGCAGTGAATGTTTTGCATCTGCTAAGCATCCGCTACGCATCTGCTATGCATCCTATAGGCGTCCGTGATGCATCCGCGTTATCTGCTATGCATCCGCTCCTTCCGGTATGCGTCCGCTTTGCAATTCTCCCCTGGAAGCCCTTCGGATGTGTCATCTGCTTCCATCCGCTTCCATCTGCTAGGCTTCCTATGAACATCCACTTAACATCCTCGCTACGTACTACCCCCGTCCGTTCCTTTCCGTTCTTTTCCATTCTGTTTATGCAAATTTTCACCACTTTTGAGAGCGGATGACAATGGATGGAGCCACCCCTGAAAATTTGCTCATCCGCTGTGTCCTTTTTGCATACATTTTGCATCCGTCGGCCAGTGGGACCTCACTTAAGCTCTGCAGCTCTGCAGTTATGTTGAGCTCCTAGTCCGTCTGTTGAAAATGAAACTGCTTCTCTCTTCTGCTTGCCTGCTGGACTAAAGTGAAACTGATCTCGGTTCTTAGTGCTACTGAAGTTACTTGCAACATGTTTTTGTCTGAGTTTCTTCCATGTTGGAGAAATCTACAACTGGTTTGTAAAATCTACTTATTATGTTTATAAAGACGTTAAATGAAGCATCAGCCACCTATGTTTATTTTTCTGGCACTGAATTAATGCTGCAAAACTCTGAATAGATTGTGAGCCAAGGATTGCTGGTAACTCTCAAAAACTAAATTTGTTTGAATCCTTTCAGAGGGCTTCAATCATTTTTAAGAATTTAAAGGGTTCCTGAGACAAAAATGTTTTTGAAATACTGCACTTGTACATTTGTTACAAGTAGTTTTTGACTTATAACCATTCATTTAGTGAGTGCTTGAAGTTGCAACAATACTGAGAAACATTGCCTTATGACTGTATTTCTCACTTAATGACCGTTGCAGCATCTCCATGGTCACATGATCAAAATTCAGATGCTTGGCAACTGGCATGTGTTTATGATGGCTGCAGTGTCAAGGATCATGTGATAATCTTTTGTGGCATTTTGACAAAGCAAAGTCAATGGAGAAGCCAGATTCACTTAACAGCCATGCTATTCACTTAATGACTGGATTGATTCATTTAACAACTCTGGCAAGAATAGTCATAAAATAGGGGCAAAACTCACTTTACAACATGGAAATGTTGAGCTCCATTATGGGTATGAGGCAAAAACTACCTGTGTTATATCCTACACACAACGAAAGCAAACTCTGACTTTTTAAAAGCTAGAAGAAAAAACCTCTTATCCATCTTGAATTTCCCTCTGGATAAAAGGCAGAGACAATAATATTAAACCTACCTGCACCCCAAATTCTAAAAGGATATGTTTGGCCTCACTTGAAATTCCTAAAAATGCTGTTTGTGAATAATAGAATTCTTTATTGCCCAAGAGGGTTTTGACACACACAGAATTTATCTCCAGTGAATAAGCTCTCTCATGAGCAACAAGTGATAAATCATGATCATCATAATAAAATACAATCACCATAATCATAAAATATAAAACAGTGATAGTCATAGGAGACTAACAGAGGTGGTATTCAGCAGGTTCTGACCAGTTCTGGAGAACTGGTAGTGGAAATTTTGAATAGTTCAGAGAATTGCCAAATACCACCTCTCACTGGCCCCACCCCCATCTATTCTCAGCCTCCCAAGTCCCAGCTGATTGTCTGGGTCTTCTTTTGTTCCCCTGCACAAGAGAACAGAGCTGGAAATCAGGTTAGTGAGGTGGGGAGGGAATGGGGATTTTGCAGTAACCTTCCTGCAGGAGTGGTGTGGGAATGGAGTGTTTACGGTATCCTTCCCCTGCCACACCCACCAAACCATGCCCACAGATAGCAAGAGCACTTAGACTTATATACCACTTTACAGTGCTTTACAGCCCTCTCTAAGTGATTTACAGAATCAGCTTATTCCCCTCAACAATTTGGGTTCTCATTTTACCGCCCTTGGAAGGATAGAAGGCTGAATCAACCTTGAGCCTGGTGGGATTCGATCTGCCAAATTGCAGTAGGAAGAGCTTGCAGTACTACACTCTAACCACTGCGCCACCAAGGCTTCTTGAAGGCCCTGTCCCACTGGCCGACGAATGCAAAACGTATGCATAAAGGACACAGCAGATGAGCAAAATTTCGGGGTGGCTCCATCCGTTGTCATCCGCTCCAAAAAGTGGTGAAAGTTTGCATAAACAGAACGGAAAAGAACAGACGTGGGTAGTATGTAGCGGGAATGTTAAACAGATGTTCATAGGAAGCCTAGCAGATGTATATCGGATGCAAACCGTTCACTGCGCATCCTTTCTATTTCCGTGCTACTAATGCTGTGTAGACATTCAGTGTACCTTTTGTTTCCTCCCTCTTTCCGTTTTCAGCTGCAACGGATGTGAGTTGCGAGAGTGCCCAGAGGATGCAGAGAGGATACAGCGGACGTTTAACGGATGATAAACAGACATAGAACGTTTGTTGCTCGGATGTCATGGATTTACACCGTACACAGCAGAAAGTTCATCCGTTCACAAAGTTTTGTGCAGCTCAAAACTTCTTGGGCGGATGAAATCTCAGTGGACAGATGCTGGAGGGATAGAGTGTATGAAACACGTATGCAGTGAGTACACAATGGATGCATCGCGTTTTCCAACTGATGGCAAGCTTTTTTTTTACATCCTCTTTGCATCCGTTGGTGCAGTGGGACATGGGCTTGAGGATACCAAATGAAAGCAAATAACACAAATCACGAGATACAAACAACACAGTTACAAGAAGCTAAGGAAATAGGCAATAGGAAAGATGAGAAGGATCTAAGGGTATAAGATGGTGTTGTGGGAATTAATTGTTTAACAGAGTGATGGCACTGGGGGGAAAAAACTGTCCTTGTGTCTAATTGTTGTGTGCAGTGCTCTATTGCATTATTTTGAAGATAGAAGTTGAAACAGTTTATGTCCAGGATTGAAGGGTCTGTAGATATTTTCATTGCCTTCTTTCTGGCTCATGCAGTATACAGGTCCTCAGTGGAAGGCAGGTTGGTTGCAGTTTTTTTTTGCAGTCCTAATTATCTAAGTTTTTTGAATACTTTTGAAATCACCTGCATTTTTACTATAAGGAGGAAGACATCTTGAAAGAGACCAACAATAACCTGAAGAAGTGAACAGTTTCCAAGAGACTGTTTCAGTTCTTAATTTTGCCTTTTGAGAATAATATAAGAAAGGAATTTTTGTCTAGGTGCAAGATACACGCACATTTTTCTATCAGCTGTGGCACGTTTAAACTCTCTGCATATTTCATCAGATACTCTGCTTATTTCAGTACTTTAAAAAAGATTTAATCAAAAGCTACAAGTTTAGACTTGTCTGGACTTTACTTTTGTTTGGAGTTGGCAATGCTCTGAATTTGACTATGGTTAATAATTTTAATTGCTTACCTGTTCAAAGCAGGCACATTCATTTTTTTTAACTGTTTATGAAAAAAATCCTCTGTAAGGAAATTTAAGATGGTTCAAATTCACTGAATCATTTTGATTAATGGGTTAATGTACACCCAATCCCTTTATCTTTCATATTATTTTATTTTGAGATCATTTAAAAAAATCATTTGGAAATTGAATGTTGTCTCCTGTTATTTTGTGAAATTTGCAGCACAATCCCAATTCCTGATCAATCAGAGGGCTCCTTGGTAAGGTAGGCGGGTGGGATGAAATCAAACTACTCAGATTGAATCTGCCAATGAATTTTTATGACAAAAGTTCATGTTCACCATGACAAATGTTCATGAACCTTTTCCTAATCTAAAACTTTCTATTATTTAGTTGGGTATTATTTTGCTGTTATTTAGTTGAGCATTATTTGAAGTCAACCAAATGCCCAACTTAATGAAAATGTGTGGTTCTTGGTGGTCTCTGGGCTTGGTTGTTTTCTGGAAGACATTATTCAATTAAGTAACTGATGATGTTACCTGGTTTGATAGTGAAACATCTGCAAGAAAACAACCAACCAAAGACCCCAATAGTTCTACCCTGGGCCTCAAATATTCTGCTTGAATCAAGAGGATTTAACAAATATGCCCATTTGAACAAAAATCTGCATCTGGCATGGAAACTTTCTGAACCATAATTAATATTTCAGAGAGTTGTTGGAATACACAGACAAGATGAGTTTCAGATATTTAACTTACTTCTTCATAAAACGTGTTCTGGGATATTGTCCAGAAGTTACCTACAGAAGATCTGGCTTTTTGGCTACAGTACTTTAAGCAAAGGAGACTAAAATAATAAGTCTGAAGACTTTTATACAATTCTACCTCAGTAACAGAAAATTCACAAGTACGATACAATTTATGGCACCAAATAAGAATATAGTGTTGAATGTGTGTTTGGAAAATATGGCATTAATTTCACCTTATCTATATCCTTGCTATCCTGATATTGAATAAACAGAACACAAAAAAATGGAACTATTTCTTTATTCATTCAGCTCTGTAGTTTCTGAAACTCTACTTCTGAAACTTTGCAATTTTCTTTAGCTTGGAAACCCCACCCCCCTCAAAAGAAGAGAGTAAGAAAGAAAAGGAAGTGAAGAACTTAGCTTCATAATTAAAAAACTTTGCTTGTTAAAGAGCTACTGTGCTGTCTTTTTAACATGTTTCAGTTGTCTTAGCTGGACTATTTTTAAGCAGTATGTAATTTTCATAATTACTTTGCTAGTTATGTCAATCAAAAAATTTAAAAAGCCCAGTTTATTTTATGTCTGCTGATTTCCAATGCTAGTTAATGGAAGATTCACACTTCCAAAGCAGATTTTGATCCAGAGATGGTCATAAGTCCAAAGAGGAAAAAGGATACTGAATCTCTATCACATCCAGCTATTTGGTTATCTTCATTGTAAGTTAATTACTTAATTGGGTTCTGAATTAAATCATATTGAAGATATGACAATCTAAATTCTGTTCAGTAGACTTCATTAGATTAAGATCACCTTCACCAATGTGGTGTCCTCCAAATACTTGGGACTTCATGTAGCCAAATTCATGTTGGATATAAATTATGAGGACCATTATCTGAGAATATCTAGAGATACCAATCAAATTTCCAGCTAGAAAAGCTACTAGTTGAGCACAGATTGTCCTCAACTTACAATCACTCATTTAGTAACCATTTAAAGTTACAACGGCATTGAAAAAAGTGACTTATGACAAGTTTTCACACATATGATGGATTCCCATGGTCTTGCGATCAAAATTCAGAAGCTTGGCAACTGACTCATATTTATGACAATTGTGCTGTCCCAGGGTCATGTGATTTTCATTTGCAACCTTCCCAGCTGGCTTCCAAAAGCAAAGTCAATGGTGGAAGCCAGATGCACTTTGTGATTTGCTTAACAATTTCAGTGATTCGCTTAACAACTGAGGCAAAAAATGGGAGAAAAGCTCACAATGGAAATTTTAGGCTCAATTCTTGTTGCAAATTGAGGACTACCTGTAGCTTAAAATCCATTTCTGCATTCTAAATTGTTCACTTTAAACATAGTGGCTCAAATAAAGCATTTGCACTGAAATATAATTCTAATTATCTGTTTTTTTACAATGTTCCAGAGATATGAGCCATGTAAGTTGTGATAACACAAATTTATCTGAAGCAATTTTATTCACAAGGAACTGGGCGGAGTTGACTAAAGCAGATTTCCTTGTCTGGAAATCTCTGTAAGCCATATTTATTTTATTTCGTTGGTTCATTCCATCCTTTGTTTCTTTTTGTTGTCATTGTTCAAATCCTGCCCATCACTGTATTAAGGGAAATGTGTACCAATTGCAAAATCCAAGTTTTTCCTGATGATTACCTATATATAACTCATCATATGGCTTTGATGTGGTCTATCTGCATTGAGAATGGGTGGCTTTCTGCTTATTTTGGATTGGCTAATCATACTGTGGTTTCTTTACCATTGTTTATTAATTCTTGTTGCAATAGACATACTAACATTTCATGGATGTAATTTACAAAGAATGTTAGTTCTCTTGTGAAATATTCCAAAGCCCATTTTTCCCGTATTATCTTTCTTATTTAAAATAACAAGTTTCCACACTCAAGGTAAGACAACTAATAATTTGCTCCATAGAAGATCCCTAAAGAATAAAGGAACTATTCTTCTATTGTTTTTCTATTTATTGAGATATTATTTATTTGTTCACTACATTTTAATATTATGATGTACTCTAAAACAATCACAAATGGTTTACATATAAACAAGATCAGAAGTTCTTTAAAATTATACCAACCGCTGAAAAGGGTTTTTTTTATTGTAATATGAAGAATAAATACTAATAATTTAATGGTCAGCATGTTCATCGCTCTGCTGATAGTTACCCGCAACTTGTGATAGTTTAGCATCTGACATCATCGGGGCTTGTTGTCCATCTCCATCAGCAATTCCAACCTGGTGTCAGCCAGCCGGATGGCCGGTGCTTCCTACCATGAAAGAATACTCAGACACAGCGGAACACTCAGTGTCACGGCTCCAGCATGCCATGGGGATGTGACAGGTGACCCCCTCTACCAGGAATCTGCTTGAAACACATTAAAAATATTAGTGTTAGTAACATCCATGATAGTTAATCTACTTACAATGTGGGCCCAGGTTTCTCGGGGTATGTATTATGGAAACAACGCACTAAACGATCTGCATATACATCCAACCCAGGATGCCTCTGACACCGGATATCCTTTCCAGTGCACTAAATATTGGATATTATTCCTTCTTTTATGGGAATCAAGAATTCTATCTATTTCGATCTGATTCGTATTTGGTTGGTGGTTTCGGTTTTCTATTTCAGGCACTTTATTTTGAGTGTCAGTGGGTTTCAATAAACTGATATGAAACACTGGGTGTATATGTCCCAACATTGATGGTAACTTTAACTCAACCATGACAGGGTTAATGATTCTTGTAATTAAGAATGGGCCCAAGTATTTCGGTCCTAATTTCTTACTGTTCAGTTTCAACTTAATATATTTTGTTCAAAGGTATACTCTATCCCCAACCTGAAATGGTTTATGGTCTTGTCGCTTCTTATCAGCATATGTTTTATAATCCATTGCTGTTTTATCCGGGGCTTTTCTGACATGTACCCAACCAGCCTGTACCTGTTGTACCAATTCTTGGACACTGATTGGGTTGTTGGGGTGACAAGTAAAATCCGGTAATGGGCTAAATTCCAGTCCATTTACCACGTAAAATGGACTGTATCCTGTACTACTGTGTACTGCGTTATTATATACAACTACTGCAAACGGTAACAACTCCGCCCATTCCTGTTGTTGATAGGACACATATGATCTTAAGTATCTTTCTATCATAGCATTTTCTTTCTCTGCTGTGCCATTCATACTTGGATGATAGGCCAAACTTAATCCTTGGGATGACCCCAACAAGTGGAGGAATGCTCTCCAAAATTGTGCAGTGAACTGTATTCCTCTATCAGAAATTACTCGTTGAGGAGTTCCATGTAATCTGTAAACCTGTTGTATAAATATATTGGCTAGGGTCTTAGCTGATGTACCCTTACAAGGTACAAAATGTGCCTGTTTTAAGAATAAGTCAGTGATAGTCCATATAACTGTATGATCATTACTGTTTGGTAATTCCACAATAAAATCCATGGCTGTTGTGGTTCAGATACTGTTTGTAAAAACCCTAAAGGCTTACCCAGTTTTGGTTTTGATATCGCCCAGACATGACATTTTTTTCCATACTGCTCTATGTCGAACCTCATCTTTGGCCACCAAAATTGCTTTTGAGCTAAATGCAAGGTTTTTAAAAACCCAAAATGTCCGGCCTGTTTGTCATCATCATCCAAAATATAATTCCTACACTTCTCCAGTACATAATTCTTGTTTCCTTTCCATGCCAAATTATCTCTATAGGAAATTGAGTCAGCATTACTATTAATCCATTTATCTATGCGAGTGGTGTCTCGTAACATATCCTTCTTTACATCCTTTAATTGTATGGCTTGTCCCATGTTTCCGGGTATGGTATTTGATATCAGAGGCTGAACAATCATGTCTCGGGTCATGTTGTATTGAGGTAAACGAGACAGGACATCCACCATGAAATTTCAGCCCCCTGGTACATAGCGCAGATGAAAATTAAATCACTTGAAATACATAGCCCATCTAACCTGTTTGGGAGATAAATGGCAGGGCTTGTATAAAGCTTCCAAATTCTTGTGATCTGTCCAAACTTCCAAAACTTCTTTGTGTCTTCTAACAGATGTCTCCAGGTATGTAATGCCCACTTCACCACAAATGCTTCCTTTTTCCAAACTGCTCATCCTCTCTCTGTTCAGGTAAATTTACAGGAAGTATAAGCACAGGGTTGCAACATTCCTTGTTCATTTAATCGTAAAAGGACAGTGCCAACAGCTATGTCGCTGGTGTCTGCTTGAACAACATATTGTTTCATGGGATCAGGATGTGTGAGAATCAGTTCCTGAGAAAATAAGGCTTTCAGATTGTCAAATGCTTGTTGACACTTTGTGGACCACTCAATTTTTTGACCAGTGTTTCCTGATTCTTTGTTTTTAGTAGTTCCGTTAATGATAATGCAATGCTCGCGAATTATGGCACAAACTGCCTGTAAAAATTCACAAAGCCAAGGAAACTCTGCAATTATTTGCATGTTTGTGGGATTTCCCATCCCAAGACAGCAGTTACTTTGCTGGGATCCATTTCCAATCCATCATTGGAAATTCTATACCCAAGATAATCCAACTTATTACAGTGAAACTCACACTTTGATAATTTCACATATAATTTGGTGACTAATAACTTTTTTAGGACACTTCTAACTAACTGTACATGTTCTTTCAAAGTCTGCATGTAAATTAGGATGTCATCTAAATACACGAGTACTCCCCAGTATAATGTTCATGCAGCACCTCATTGATTAGCTGCATGAATACCCTGCAACCCAAAAGGCATCACCTTGAAATGGAAACTACCCTGGGAACAGTTGAAGATAGTTTTCCATTCATCTCCTTGTTTGATACGTACTCTGTAATATGCTTCATGCAGATCTAACTTTGTGAAGACTTTTCCAGTGGCTAATGTGGCCAATCATTCACTAATTAATGGCAGAGGATGCACATTTTCCACACATACAGTGTTAAGCCCTCTAAAATCCACACACAAGCACAAAGTTCCATCCTTTTTCTCCCTAAATAACACCGGGGCTTGTATATGGAATCTTCCAGGTTGTATGAAGCTGTGAGCTAGCACAGATGAATGAAATAATCACTCATCTCCTCCATTTCCTTGGGAGGTGTTAAGCCTGGGTTCCCCAACCAGGGTTAGGTAGACAAGCTAAACAGAATGTGCAGCGTTAGTCAGATAGGCACACAGATAAATGAGTGAGCTAAGCTTGTATGTTTATTAACATACAGTAAAAATAACAGATACGCTTGTGCTATCAAAAATATAGTTTATTCCAGTATAAGTTTATGGCATAGTCAAATAACAGTCCATAAGTCATTTATCATGTAGTCAGTCCATTCAGGGATATTCAGTTAGCAAAGTCCATGTAGAATATCCTATGTCAGTTCACTTACAAATCATTTCTTTGTTGTCTCTCCCGTTTGAGCAATGCAGTCTTGATTCCAAGCAGTAATCAGGGATCATCAAAGCCAGAGAGAGAGAGAGCAAGCTGTAGACTTGCTACTTATATATTGTTTTCATAACCACTCCTTTAATTGCTATTTCACAGTTAAAGCTGCATACACTCTAACATACACTAACTATGATTCATAGTTATTATTTCACCTAAACCAGTTAGGGTAAACAATGTTATCCCTAACAGGAGGCATAGCATACATGGGGCTTAGGTAGCTTCACTCCTGGGATTAATTCTATAGCACAGTCTGTTTTGCAATGCGGGGGTAAAATCTTGCACTCCTCTTCACTGAATACCTTTGCTAAATCCTGACACTCAATCAGATAGAGGGGATTTGGATGTTCACCTATGGTGGTTGCTAACTCTTTCCGTGTATTTGGTATGGATTCCCCTGGACCTGACTGAGGGGGTTCTGGTCCTACTATCAGCTGCAAATGACAGCAACCACCTTCCCACCATATAGTGGGTTCCCATTTATCCAACCACACCAGTCCTAATATCAGTGCCTCACGGATATGTGGGAAATAATAAAACGTAGATGTTCCCAATGAATTCCAATTTCTAGTTTAACAGGAGTAGTCATCACCAAGGCTGGGGATCCACCAAGCAGGGACCCATCCACCTGCTCGAAATTCATTGGTGTAGGCCAGTGGTTCCCAAACTTTTTCAGTCCACCGCCCCCTTGATGCTACAAACTCATCCTCAATGCCCCCCACCCAGGGGCGGGATTCAAATTTCTGTGGGCATGGCCTAATTTGAGGGTGTAGTTTGCTGGTCACATGATTGGGTGGGTGTGGCTTTCTGGTTATATGACTGGGTGGGCATGGTTTGCTGGTCACATGACTGGTGGTGTGGCTTGCTGGTCACGTGACTGGGTGAGTGTGGTTTGGTGACTGGCAAACCAAATACAAGTGGTCCTCACTTAATGGCCAGTTGCTTAGCAAGTGTTCTAATTTATGACTGGCCTCCCCAGAACTATTTGACCTGTTTTTGGAGTTTTGACAGCCATGCACACACATATACGCATACTCCCTTCCAACCCTGCTGGAGCTGGTCATTGGACTAGAATCAGCAAAACATCTCTGATTAGATTCTAGTCGTGAATAAAATCTAATCAGAGATGCTTTGCTGATTCTTGTTGATTTATTTTATTTGTATTTCTTTATTTTATGTTGCTGAATTGTACTGACACGTGTGTCCCTTCTTGTGCACAATCCAGAAGCTTTTGTGATTCTTTGCAGCAAAAATTACCGACCTCTGGCTTTGCTCTACTTTTCAAACGTGCCGGCACTGCCGTGTCCTAGGTGCCGGCCTCGCAAGTCCATCCCGCTGAGCCCACTGCACTGGAGGGACCTGCCCAAACAAGTCTGAGCAGAGCTGTGCACCAAATCAATGGGGTGAGCCTGGGAGAGGGAAAGAGAGAGAGAGAAAAGAGAGAAGGAAGAAAAGAAAGAGAAAAGGGAAAGAAAGAAAAAGGGACAAAGAAGGGGGGGCGTGGACAGATGGAGGGGGAGGGAGGAGAGAGAGAGCAAGAGAGAGCGCGAGAGACAGCTGATGCATCAGATTGAAATGAGGCCTAGTTTAGAGGCCCTTTTCCACATTGAAACATCTTTGCCAGCATCTTTGCCAGCACATTGAAACATCTTTGGCTTCTATTAATTAAAGGTTTTGTGGACGAAACATGGCTAATACTATCAGGAAGCTCTCACATTTTGTTGAGGCTTTAAACAGGATCCATTGGACGAGATCTCCACCCTAAAAAATTACTTTTCCCCAATAAATTACTATGCCAATTCTGAAGAAGGCAAAACCAAAATGTATTGGTAAATTACAAGGAGAACACACACGCACACACTCCCTTCTAACCCTGTTGGAGCAGGTGATTGGACTAGAACAGATATCTCATTATCTTTCTCCTCCCACCACCTTTCTTTTTCTTTTTGTCCCTTCCTTCCATCCCCCCCTTTCTTTGTCCCTTTTTCTTTATTTCTTTTTCTTTCTGTCCCTTCCATCCCCCTTCTTTCTTTGTCCCTTTTTCTTTCTTCCCCTTTTCTCTTTCTCTTCTTCCTTCTCTCTTTCTCTCTCTCTTTCCTCTCTCTTTTCCTCTCTCAGGCTCACCCCATTGACTTTGTGCACCACTCCATTCAGACTTGTTTGGGCAGGTGCCTCCGGTGAAAGGGGCTCAATGGGGTGGAACACGGCAGCAGGAGATGTTTGAAAAGAAGAGCAAAGCCAGAGTGGCTTTGCTCTCCTTTCCCAATGCTGTATTTGGGGTGTCGGGGCAGCGTCCCGAACATGGCAGCGGGATATTTGAAAAGGAGATATTTTGAAAATGCTGCGTTCATGGGACACCAGAGCATGCAAGTCAATGGGATGATCCTGCAGGGCCTTGCCTTGAACACAGAAGCAGTGGGATTTTTTCTCACCCCTGAATTGTGCCCTGCTGCTCACCTCCAGCACCCCCTGCCATTTCTTAGTGTCTGTCTTCCAGCCCCCTTGCCTCTCAGCACCCCCCTAAGGCATTCCACCGCTCCCCAGAGGGTGGTACTGCCCACTTTGGGAACCACTGATATAGGTTCCCAGTAAATTTAATTCATCCACTACTTGTTGACTTATAAGACACCTGGTACAGCCCATGTTTATCAGCGCCCCATATCTACCCCTCAGTCCCATGGTCATGCTTTCCAATACCACTGGTATCGCAAAAGGATGTACTGGAGCACTCACCATAGTATCATTGTGGCTTTCCTCACCACTACCATATAACCCTGAAATAACCCTGGGTAGACTCCATTCCTCTAATTGATGTTGTCTTGATGGTGATACTTCTTCCTTCATTTTCAGAGTCAGTCCTTGCAATTTTTCGGCACCATTTCCCTGTTTCCTAAAGCTGAATTTTGTCACTACTCTAACAGGTGGCTTTGCCACTTGTTTCATGTACTCATTGGCAAGTTCAGGGCATTCCAATGCCTGATATCCTATTAGGTTACATCTGAAACACCTAATATCCGGTCAGCCCCTGTTACCCGGTGGACCATCTCCTTGCCTTCTCCGGCCTCCCATAATCCCAAGATCAGCTTTAGGTACTTTTCGAATTGGTTCAGGCTTGGTTTTGAATTCTTTCAGTCCGACATCCAATTCAACCATAGTTCTGTACCATTCTGTCAATCATTGAGGGACTCTTCTATATAAACAAGCCTGTGTTAAACTACAGTTGAAACCAGCACGGAATTCCTGGATCAACAAATGCTCAGGCTAGGACCTTAACTTTCCAGCCAAACACTGGAATTCCTGTACATACTCAGTTGCTAGTCTCCCATCTTGCTTCAATGCCATGATAGCTCCCTCAGTCTGGTGAACGTGAGACCTGTCATCAAAATGGTTGTGGACTGAGTCCAAAAAAAGATTTACATTTACCAATTCTCTGGCCTGTTCATTGTGTAGTTCTGCAATGCAGTCCGCTGCATCCCCAGTTAAAACCCCCGTGATGGCTACCTCTATGGACCATTGTGATGGATAGCAAGAGGCATATAATTCTAGGTGATTGACCACTTGGCTTAAGGCCCAGTCCCACTGGCCGACAGATGCAAAACGTATGCATAAAGGACACAGCGGATGAGCAAAATTTCGGGGGTGGCTCCATCTGTTGTCATCCGCTCCAAAAAGTGGCGAAAATTTGCATAAACAGAATGGAAAAGAACGGAAAAGAATGGACATGGGTAGTATGTAACGGGGATGATAAATGGATGTTCATAGGAAGCCTCGTGGATGGAAGAGGATGGAAGCAGATGGAAGCGGATGATACTCCGAATGGGTTCCGGGGGAGAATTTTGAAGCGGACGCATAGCAGAAGGGGCGGATGCATAGCGAATGAAGCAGATGCATCACGGACGCCTATAGGAAACAAAGGGGATGTCGTGTGGATGTATATCGGATGCAAAGCGTTCACTGCGCATGCGGGAGTATGAATTGCATCAGCTCTGCGGATATAAAAGGATGCAGCATGCACACAGTCAGCATAAAGGGGAAAGACATGCTGCCACATACATCTTGCAGGAACACCATGGTTCATCAGTCAGGCAAGAAGAGGAAGCCCGTGACTACTCGTTCAAGCCCTGGCAAGGTGAAGAAGGGCAGAACCAGCATCCCACCCCCTGGCACTGACTCTGAAGCTGCTGCTGCTGCTGTGGTGGACCAGCCTCAAGGCCCTCAAGCCCCTCAAAGCCCTGCTGCTAAAGACCCTGCTGCTGAAGGCCCTGAAGGCCCTGAACAATCTCCAGAAGGCCCTGATGCTGAAGGCCCTGAGGGCCCTGCTGAAGACCCTGCCAGAGGGAGGAAGAGGCAAGGGAAGGAGAAGGGAGAGAGGAAACAGTACACCATTTCTGAGGAGCATGAGGATGAGGTGCTGGAATGGCTGAGGGAGAACGAGTACCTCTGGAGAAAGGGCCACAGACTATATCAGACACCAAGAAGAAGCAGGCAGCCTGGGGTACACTGCAGAAATACTCCTTGGATGGTGGAAGCACATGCACACCTGGTATGGCAAGCTACACCTCAAGAAATCCGGGCAGGCCGCTGTCAAGCTCAC
The DNA here is from genome assembly GCA_015471245.1 of Laticauda colubrina. NCBI lineage: Eukaryota > Metazoa > Chordata > Lepidosauria > Squamata > Elapidae > Laticauda > Laticauda colubrina. The sequence continues at coordinate 5,465,496 of BLBF01000048.1, forward strand.
TGACTGGGAGATGTACGTCATGGCCAAGTGCAGTTTCCTGGAGGGTGAGATCCGCCACCGAGGAGCAGCCCCTCTGAGACCCCTCTCCCTCAGACAGCCCACAGACAGCCAGTCCTCTTCCAGCCAGGAGCCAGCTACCCTGTCCAGGCAGGTGTCTTCAGAGGGCCCCACGGCAGAGACCCCCCCCCCGACAGCTGCACTCCCCATGCTGGCAGACTTGTAGGATCCCGTGGAGAATGATGCCCTGCTGTCACAAATGGAGGAAGAAGCAGCAGCCACCAGAGGCCAACCCACCCCCACCCCCACCCCCAGCTCCAGAGGATGCAGGTAGAGAGGCAGACTGGAGTGTCAGGACCACAGTGTGCTATTGGAGATCAGGGACACAATGAAGACCAGCACAGAACTTCTCTCTCAGCTGGTCCACTTGGACAGAGCATCCTCGGGCCGGAACATCTCCATCACCCACGTGAGCCAGATCCTGAGGGACCTGCCCAAGGCCCAGTACCAGGTGATGAAGCAGAAGATCACAGCACTTCTGCACAACCCTCAAGGCCCAGCTGAAGCTGCTCCTATCCAGTCCAGGTCTGCTCCTCCACCCCAGGCGATGTCACAGCCCTTCCATGGCTTTCAAACAGCCCCTCACCTACCAAGGCTATGACTACCAGGACTTCCCACAGCACAAGCAGAACTTCCCAGTCCAGGCTCAGGTTCATCGGACGCCACAGACGCCAGTCCTCCCCTAGCTGCAGACCAGACAGCCCCACTACACTCCTCCCAACCCTTCCTCCACCCCACAGCCGAGCCAGTCAATGGACAATCTGTCATCAGTATTGGGCCTGACATCTCAAGTCCTTGATGAAGGTCTCTCAACCTCACGGGACTGAGTCAGCTCTTGGACAGCTTCTGAACACACCACCACCTGTTGTACCCTCGGGGCCAAGCACCCCAGTGGTGCCTCAGACCAGCACTCAAGCTACAACCACCTCCACAGTCCCTGCCCGCTTAACAGCTGAGACCATGGACATGACTCAGAGTGACTGAGAATAGTGTCAGAGACTGAGTTTTTTACTTGTAAAAATTTATCTTTGCTTAAGACACTTTACTTGGTTCATTTTGCTTATCTAATACAGTCGTAAAGTTTACCTGAAAAAGTTTATCTTTGCTTAAGACACTTAATACAGTTTACTTGGTTCATTTTGCTTATTTAATAAAGTCAAAAAGTTTACCTAAGAAAATTAATAAAGTTTATCTTTGCTTAAGACACTTAGTTTACTTGCTTCATTTTTTTTACTTAATAAAGTGTTGGTGAAAACTTTGAAAAAATGGTTAAGCCTTTGCATGCTTGTGGGATAGATAAGGATAGTTGTGGCATAGATAAACCTCCAGTGCAAGCATAGTGGGACTGTATGGTCCACCATCCCAGCGATCCAGATGATTTTCTCCCCCTTTTTATAGAAAATATCGGTTGTCCACTAGGTGTCCTTCTACATACTCTAGACATACTGCATACCGAAATATACGAGGTACATCCCAGATACAAACGTTTTGTCCATTTTTAATCCTTTATATACGAGATGCATACGCTTACATCCTTTCTATTTCCGTGCTACTAACGCTATGTAGAAGTTCCATGTACCTTTTGTTTCCTCCCTCTTTCTGTTTTCAGCTGCAGCAGATGTGAGTTGAGGGGATGGCCAGAGGATGCAGAGAGGATACAGCAGACGTTTAATGGATGATAACAGACATAGAACATTTGTTGCCCGTATATGTCGCGGATGTACATCGTATGCGGTGGAAAGTTCATCCATTCACAAAGTTTTATGCAGCTCAAAACTTCTTGCACGGATGAAATTGCAATGGACGGATGCTCGACGGATAGAGCGTATGAAACATGTATGCAGTGAGTACACAATGGATGCATAACATTTTCCAATGGATGGCAAGCTTTTTTTTAATGTTTTACATCCTCTTTGCATCCTTAAGTGCAGTGGGACCGGGCCTTTAGGAACAGTGCGATACAGTCTGGGTTACCGTCAAATGTAGTTTGCAATGGTGTATTGTGGCCACTGGCTGGACTGGGATGTGGCCTGATGACCCCAGGAACCCTTCTGTTGTATACAGCAAGATGGTGAATCCCCTCGAACAAACTTGATGACATATGCTTGTCCTGGATTATGATGGCCCCACTACATCAGCTAATGAGGCGTCAAACCCAGGTGAAAAGTCACTTCCAGTCCTTTTACTATTACGGTCTTTTCCTTCTCTAGGGATAGAAGTGAAATAGGAAGTATCATCAGTCTGAGCTCCTGACCCCTCCCATATCCTCTTTGGGCTGGGATCCTGTATCCTTAGATCTCCATACTTCATGCGCAATAGTTCTATAATACTAGCTCCCAAACTGGAGGTGGAGGTACTCCTGGCATCTTCTTCAATTATTCTCCTTTCCCTCCACTTCTCAAATACTTTGGCATTGAGAGGTACAAAGGCAGGGTTTTTCCACAAACACCTCATCCCCCAGACTCCTCCTGGAGCTCCTAATTACTCCTCCTTTTGTCCCTCATCATTTTCCCTGCCTCCCCCTCTACGTCTCTGCGTAGTTTAGGTCTAGTAACTCTTTGTACAACCTTATCCTTGAGACTATCCCCAGTATCACCAGTAGATGGCGGTTCTTTACTCATAAGCCCATCTGCAGACTCAGGCACTCTGCTGTCCTCTAGAGACATCTCTTCCTCATCCACCTCAGATGCGAATGGCAAATCCGAATCCACATTTGTGCCTTCTACCATCACTCCTCAACGCAGCCAGAGCTGTATTTATCAATCAGATAATAACATAATGGGTTTATCCACCACCCGGTGACCGCTACCGCTTAATTTCCGATCACTATGTAACCCTCGATACCGTGCATTCTTCTATTACTTATCCACCCTCCTTTACCATCCCCTCGCCACAGCATACTTTCCATATTCCACCAACTCCCCTGTGCCTTCCTGGTGTATATTCACCCCCTGAGGTCATTGTTTTAACGTTCAGCATGTTTATCAATCTGCCAATAGCCACCCGCAACTTGTGATAGTTTAGCATCTGATGTCATTGGGGTTTGTAGTCCATTTCCATCAGCAGTTCGAATCGGCAATTCTCCATTGGCAATTCGAATTCAAAGGATGCCTGCAGAGTCACCGACCATTAACTTCTAACTGGTAGGCAGTCATGGCAATGGTGGAAAATACTGCTCTCATAAAGGCAGTCCTTGGTTAACAACAGCCACTGGGCCCAGAAATTATAACACAGTTGTAAAGCACTGTCATGTAACCATGAGACTTAAGTGATAACAGTTCTGGCACATTTAGTTACCATCATTAAGCAAATCCTGTGCCATCAATAAGCACAATGTCATGCACTTATCATTTGCAACTGTCTACTGGCTTTTTCATTGACATTGTTTGTTGGAAGCTGGCAGTGAAGATCACAAATGGTGACCACAGGATGCTGCAACATCATAATTGCAAGTGAAGAACCTAGTCCCCATATGACAATCATGTGACCATGGAGACATTACAATGGCTACAACTACAAGGACCCATCATGAGTACCACTCATTCAGTGTTATCACAAGTCTGAGTTGTTGCTAAGTGAGGACTACCTGTACTGTGATATTGTAATAGACAGCAGTATATACAGGAATTTATGTCAATTCTCAAGGCAGCTTTCTCTAAACTGAAGGCTGCTTCTGAAGGGAGCCAGGATAAGGCAGAATCTGTTTTGTCCCAGTGCTACTCTGATCTGTCCAAATCCTCCAATTCTGCTTAAATAAAATCCCAAAGTATTTAGCATCCTTCTAAAGGTGAACTTAAAAAGAAATCTTCTTCTTCCTCCAATCTATTCTATAAAAATCATACCTTCATTCTGAGCTCCTCCTTCCTCTTAGTTTCACAGACATACAACATAAATATTAATTAATTAATTAATCTTATTTACCATTTATTTCTCTTATATACCAATCCACAATTTTCCATATGGCATGGTCATCACTAGATACTGACTTCCAAAACTGGGTTTGAACAGGTGTTTACAGGGAGAGAGGATAAGAATGTTAAGGAGCCTCTGTGGTGCAGTGGTTAGAGTGCAGTACTGCCGGCAATTTCTGCTGACTGCCAGCTGCCTGTAAGTTGGCATTTCAAATCCCACCAGGCTCAAGGTTGACTCAGTCTTCCAACCTTCTGAGGTGAGTGAAATGAGGAGCCAAATTGTGGGGGTCAATAGGCCGACTGCAAACTGCTTAGAGGGGGCTGTAAAGCACTATAAAGCAGTATATAAGTCTAAGTGCTATGCTGGCCAAAACCATGTGTCCAAATCCCACCTGTTCTTTTTCTGCTTGCTATGTGTTTGTAGAAAAACATTTGCACCTTGATCATCTGATCCTGGCCTTCATCTTGATTTTTTTTATCATCCCTCCACAATTGCCCCGATCAGGGCCTTTGTGTAATGCTTTTCATCTGGGCTTCAAAAATTTAGCAATGGGTTCTCTTTCTGGTTGCTGGGTGGGAGTGGTCATGGTGAGTGTGGCTTAATCAGCCTCCTGCACCATGGTGGGATGTTTTTGCCCTCCTGGGTTCCAGAGGCTTGTCTCGAGCCTCCAGGAGGGTGAAAACAGCCTCCCTGGGCTCTGGAGGCTCTTTGGAAGCCAGAAACAGCTTGTTTGTGGCCTTTCCAAACCTCTGTGTGTGCCCTGCACTTACCTGCATCTAAAACAGGCCATGTAGGGGTAGGGTGGGTGGGGCCAGTCAGGAGTGGGATTTCAGGGCTCTCTGAACTGCACAGAATCTTAATTAGGGGCTCTCCTGAACCCTTGCAAACCCCCAGCAGCCCATCCCTGCTTTTTAGCTGTAGAGAAGATATAGACTGGTTACCAGACTTAGTTCTAACAGTTCCATATGCAGCATTCCTCCTAATTGTAAGGACAGAAGTGGTCTGTTCTGGTCCATTTTGACATTATGCCACAAATTTTATCCAAATATTTTTGCATATCTCTAATTCATATCTCTAAACCTTTTAAGTCCAATTGTGCCCACTTCTCTAAGCTCAGAGGTATATGCAGTATAATAACTTGCACTCATACACTTATGCAAATTTATAGAGTATTTTCATAATATTTAGAATTTAAAGAATATTTATATTAATATTTAATTTAGTATTTAAATTTTATAAGCCACCTGGAGTCCCTTCAATAATAAGATAAATGAAACTAAATAAAATGAACAGGATTTTTGCCCTAATAATATCTACCTCTTGAAAAGCAATTCCCTGTACATTTCTGGCGAACTGACTATCTGAAAAAAAAATTGACCTAAATCACCTGGAACTTTAGGAAAAAAAATGGGCTTTAATTTATTAAAAGACTCAAGAGATGAAGGCAAAAAAAATACATCCTTTTAGAACCAATTGGAACAACTGCTTCATATTATTTCTTAAGACATCTAACAGAGAAATGCACAGAGAGGAATGATGTAAATATATCAAAACTAGGCTGCAAAATTTCAAATGATCACTAGATGGCAATGAAGAATTGCTGAGGACTCCAATAGTTTGTTGCCATCTAGTGACTATCTGGAGATCTGCAGACTATAAGCATGGTGTCCCCAGAAAGCTTTTTGCTGTAATTGGAGCAATGCTACAGCACTGCACAACAATTTTGCATGTATTTCCCCTGAATTTTCCTTTTTGACTGACATTCATTGATTCAAATTCCTATGTAGCATGTCTTCGAAAACTGTAAATAATCCAGTATAGGTTGTTTTTGTTTGTATGGAGTTGATATTTGTCTTTCAGACTCCTTACTACTGAAAAGACCCTAAAGTTAAATTTCCTTAGAAACAATCAATATACTTTAACTCTTGATTGAAGTCCTTTTTTTTTTTTTTAAAGAAAAAGTTAGCAGAAGATCAACTAAATGAATCCTGGATTTAGAGGGCAAACAAATTAGCAGGAATTATTGTGAAGTTTTGTTTATAATCCTTGGTTCCTGGGAGCCAGGAAATTTTACCACATTGCTATTCCATGTTGAGACATTAAAGGGTGGTTTTTGAATTCTAACAGGGGAATGTGAAAAGCAAGGGTGTGGAGGCAAGTTGACCAAACAGATTGTGACTCTTCCTATTGAGCTTTTAAACCCCTGGACTAGCAGAGGAGAAATCTTGTAAGAAGAGCAAACGAAGGTCCTGTAAACCAAACCTTCTTAACAGATGTACAATTCACTTTGCCCAAGTAGGTATTTGGTCTGCTGTGGCAGGCAAGGAATAGATTTTTCCTTTAGCCCTTGTTTGCTTAAGAGAGGCTTAAAGCTTATGCAAAAATTGGCACCTAGGTATAAAATAGTTTGCTGTGCTGCAAAATCTGGCCTTGTCATGATCAAAGACAGCTTTGAGGGGTTTAGAATCTTTGTTTATAATCAAGCTGCCATTGGACCATTGGTTACCATTCTATCATAAAAAGAAAAACAGACTTAAATGAACATGGCTGGATCTTGGTGAATGGTGCTACTTCCAGATAGGGAAATATCTATAGAGATCCTCAGTGATCCAGCTCATGATCAAAGGTACTTTTCCCCCTACCCCAAGAGGCAACTGAACTTTCTGTTTTCCTTTGAAGACATTTTGCTTCTCATCCAAGAAGCTTCTTCAGCTCTGACTGGATGGATGGTAGGGAATGGAAGGATTTATACTCCTTGCAGACAGCTGGACATTTGCGACCTGCTAAAAGAATGCAAATGTCCAGCTGTCAACTAGAAGTATCAATGGGGAGGTTCTTAGGTAGCAGGGTCTGAACATCAAGATGGCAGTGCCAACCACATGGTCAAAGTTTGCTTTATTGTGATACACATACAAAGGTAGCATTAGGAGGAAACCAACCTAGAACTAAGCAGAATTTTCTTGACAATTCCCATTATTGACTTGTCTTCAGAAGTTCTGGGTGATCCAACACTGGAAGTTTTTAAGCAGAGATTGGATAATCCCTTGTCTGAAATGGCACAGGGTTTCCTGCTTGAGTAATGGCTGAACTATGAGACCCCCAAGGTCCCTTCCAACTCTGTTATTCTGCTATTTTGGCAGAACTTTGATTGCGTTGTTAAGGCAATCACCATGGCTTGTTTGACTCAGATTTCACCCCTACCCAACCTGAATGTGGAATACAAAAGAGCCCAGCCCAGCCTAGTAAGTGGGGAATTGGCCTTGAGTTCTCTTAACTTTAGCAGATTTAAGATGTGCTGGCTGAGAAATTCTGGGAATTGAAGTCCACACTTCTGAGAGTGCCTAAAGTTGGGGAACACTTAAAGAGATGGACCAGGCCACCAGCCAAACCAACATCATACACAACACAATAGTATCAGTGATTAGAAGAATAGGACATTTCTTAGTTCATAAAAATAAAACTCAGCAGAAAGCCAAGCTGAATGAAGTTTTTTTTAAAATGCAACCAGAACCAAAAGGGTTGGTTTGAGAATTGCTAGTGGACAAGCAGGATACAAACAAAATACAAGCATATGGAAACATAGGATCCTGGAGGGACTTCTTTCTCCATTAAACAGAGAATTTAGTGATGATCATGAACCACATCCATTTATTCCTTTTCGCTTTACTTCATGTAGGTAAGTTTGGCTAATTTTTTTTTGCAACTGGGAACACAGAAGAAAAGAACAAAATCTCACATTCTCCCATTTCACTTTAAAAAAAAAGAATTTTTAAAATTAAAATAAAATGTTCATTAAAATTTATTATAAAATAAAAATACAATAGGAAATAAAAGTTGAGAAGCTAAAAGAAAAAAAGAGAAGAGTGCAAAAAGAAAAAAAAGTAGTGAATTCCAATTTTTTTTAACTGCAGTAGAATAAAAAAAGATAGAATTATAACCTCAATTTTGTGCTTTACATTTTCCAACATTTCAAACCATTTCTATCACAATAAAACCATTCCAATTATCATCATCTAAAATCAAAGTTTCATTTTCCCCCCCAGGATCAAGCAAAAAGTCCAGAAGTGATTTCCATATTGAAACAAAACCAATTAAATTCTTCTCTTAATTAAAATTATCAATTTTGTCATCTCTGCCAACTCCATCACTTCCACCATCTACTCTTCCATCTTGGGAACCATTTCACCTGCAAATATTCAGCAGTTGAAACTGGTACACACTAAAAACAGAGAGATGCTTCTGCAGTGCTTCTACTACCTTGGTCCAAAATTCCTGCTTAGAAAGAAATTTTGCAAGAAATGCACTGGATTTATCACTGGACATCTTTGATGTTTGCTTTAATGTGTTCTGATACTGTTGGGAAAGGCAGCTTAGAGCTCTCAGCGAGAGACATGAAGGAGACCTTGAGGAGATGACAAAAAAAGTCAAAATGATTTCATTGCATGTGGGCTTTGATTACAGGGCCTCTGACCACATCTTTGACCCACTAACGTTTTACATGCAGTGATTCGAATAATCCAGACCATGGTTAACTTGAAGTAGAAATCAGTGGGGAGTAAGCTAGCTAAGGATCAAAGACAGAAGTGAAAGACATAGGCTTCCTGTAATGCTAAGCTTAGGCTGGGCTTTAGGACTACGATGGTTCTTTTCTTGCAAAGAAACCAAGATTGCTGAGGTTCATGAATGTTACTGACAAAATAAATAACATTTGCTAGAAAAATACTTGAATACAGCTCATCAGTCTGGAGCCCACATCTGATATTAACACAGTTGAGAAAGTCCAGAAATATTTCACAAGAAGAGTTCTCCGCTCCTCTACTCGTTGCAGAATATCTTATGCCACCAGACTTGAAATTCTAGGCCTAGAAAATCTAGAACTACATCACCTTTGGTCCGATCTAAGTATAGTATATAAAAATTATACATTGCAATGTCCTATGTCAACCATAACAATAACAATATAAGAGCACACAATAGATACAAACTGAAGGTAAACTGCACCAAACTTGATTGCAGGAAATACAACTTCAGCAACAGAGTGGTCAATGTCTGGAACACTCTACCTGATTCTGTGGTTTTTTCCCCAAACCCCAAAAACTTTAACCTTAGACTGTCTATTATAGACCTCACCCCTTTCCTGAAAGGTCTGTATGGGGCGTGCATAAGTGCACCAACGTGTCTACCGTCCCTATCTTATTGCTTCTTTTTATTTTTCTTATAGGTATCCATTTCATGTATTCATAACTATGTTTATTATCTTATAATCGCTTGACAAAATAAATAAATAAATAAACTCAGATCCTGGTTACTCTGAAGTGGAAATCACAGGAACCAAGGCTAATTAATGCCTCATTTGTTCACAAGTGAAGCAATCCTATGCTTAACCTGGATTGCAGTGGTTCTTCCCCATCAGGGAACATAGATTGTGTCCAGATGATTATAATTCATGTTCTAATCCTCATCTCCTTGTTCTAACCCTCCCCATCTCCTTGTAAGGTTTAAGAAAGAAAAGAGACTATGAAACTGAAATGACATTCATCTAAAACAAATGGCCTCTTTCAGATTCATGGCAGGGAAGCAAATTCACTAGGGTTCACATGAGTATCTGCTCACAGAACCTCAATAAATAATGAATTACGGTTATGAATGGCAAGGCCCAGTTTGCTGAATTCAAGACATTTTATTTGTGGCTATCAGCTCACTTTCCTTCACTTGTCATTTGGAGGCTGATCTGCCTTAGAAAGTAGCTGGGATGCAAGCAGGAGCTATTTTTCTTCCTGTCTGCTTTAGAAAAAAAAAAAAAAAAAACTTTCTCTTTGGCTTAAGCAGACATTCATTCTCCCTAATGCTTTTTAAAGAAAGCAGAGCCTTAAAGATCAAAGATATTCAGCCAACACCTGTGCTAACAGTATTTTCAATTGCTATTGAGCATTCCTTGTAAAGCTGTTTTTAAAATGCAGGTGCTTTTTTGGTCTAATATATGGAATTCAAATGAATCCATAAAGGATGCAAACTGCGCATCTTCGACATATCTTTCGACTCTGCTTACATAAAAGTGGAGTCTATTTAATCATAAATCCAGTACAAAGGATAGGGAGGGGGAAAATCAAAGATTTTTCCACCGGTCTTTGTTGGTTGATGTTATATTTGTTCGGAAACATTTTAAACTAGGAATAGCCAGCTGGTGTCCTATGATTTGGATGTAGCCTGTGATGAATTTCTTTCTGAACCCAGGTGGTTTTACACATTTTTAATTGAAGGGTGGCACAAGATTTTCTATAGCTTTGCTTGTATAGAAAATACTTTAACTGTGGTGAAAGAGAATTTAAAAAATAATAATAAAAGAAGCTGTTGACTTCTTTGAGGATAAGGGGAATTAACCAAATTATGCATGTGGATGATCTATCTTCTTTTTTATTTTTACATCAAATCTCTTGAACATTTAAGCAGGACTAGTACAGTTGGACTGCAAGGGTGGCACAAGATTTTCTATAGCTTTGCTTGTATAGAAAATACTTTAACTGTGGTGAAAGAGAATTTAAAAAATAATAATAAAAGAAGCTGTTGACTTCTTTGAGGATAAGGGGAATAGCTTACAATAGAATACTGTGTCTTAACCAAATTATGCATGTGGATGATCTATCTTCTTTTTTACTTTTATATCAAATCTCTTGAACATTTAAGCAGGACTAGTACTGCAAAACTGGACTGCAAAACTCTTAAAGATCTATAGGGGGAAGTGAAGATAAACAGAACCCCCTAACTGTGCTGTCCTCTAGTGGCCATACACATTTACAAAGTCCAAACATAATGGCTAAACTGTGATTTAACAAACACTAGAGAGATTCAGTTATTACTACAATTTACTCTTTTCCTTATGGCTTTTCTTGATGTGATAAAAATGACTGGTACCCTATACTCACACAAGTGTGAGAAACCTGTATTATTAAATTACAATTCCCAGAAGCTTCAGTCAACATGACCAATAGACAGGGATAAAGAGAGTTGTAGTTCACTCGTAACTGGACAGGCTTTCTATTTCTGGAATAAAAGAAGGAGATTCTTTCATTAAATTCTGAACCTGATCTTTTGTGTTCTAAATTTTAACCCTACTTTACAAAATCCCAATAGTGGCCAAGGTTCCTGCTCTGAATATGTTTAACAGATAGCAGATAATCAGAATAGGAAGGGATCTTGTAGGTCATCTAGTCCAACCCTCCACCCAAGTGGGAGACCCTACACAATTTCTGACAAATGGCAGTCCAATCTCTTCTTGAAAGTCTCAAGATTATCAATCTTGATGCCAACCAAAACCAAGCATTTAAAAGTGAGTGGCATACCATGTACACTAATCAAACAAATGGCAAGAAAGTAGGGGCAGACAGGCACAACACAGATTACGTAGATAGTAAACACAGTGTCAGACATAAAGATCTCAAGTGCCTATATACAAATGCACAAAGTCTAGGGAACAAACAGGGTGAACTCGAACTACAAATACATGAAGGTAAATATGATATAGTTGGAATAACAGAAACTTGGTGGGATGAAACCCATGACTGGAATATCCTGTTAGAAGGTTACAAACTATTCAAAGAAAACCAGACCCCGTAAAAGTGGAGGTGGAGTTGCACTGTATGTAAAGGGTGACTATATTGCTACAGAAATGCATGAAACCAAAGATGAAAACCTCCTAGAATGCATATGTGTCAATATAAAAGAAAAAAAGAATGACATGGCCATAGGTGTATATTATAGGCCACCCAATCAAGCAGATGATATAGATGTCATTTTTGCCAGCCAACTAACAAACATATGCAGGAAACACACAACAATAGTAATGGGAGACTTCAATTATCCTGATATCAATTGGAAAACTAATTCTGCACCAAGTGAGAAATCAAATAAGTTCTTTACCAACCTAGCTGACAACTTTGTTGTCCAAAAGGTAGAGGGTGAAACTAGAGGGACAGCCATGCTGGATTTAATTCTTACAAACAGAGAAGAAGTGATAGAGGGAGTTGAAACTGCAGGAACCTTGCTTGAGAATGACCATGTCATACTAGAATTCAACAACACAAACACAAGCAACATAACATAATGACACCAGACTCTTGGATTTTAAAAGAGCTGATTTCAATAAACTCAGAGAGAACTTGGTAAAGATTCCATGGCTGAAAATCCTAAAGGGGAAAACAACAAAAGAATCTTGGGAAACTCTAAAAAGTATGATCATATTTAGATTTTTGGTCTTAATATTTTTTGCCATACACTTCTCCAAATCGTTCCTTCCAATCCTTTTCTTTGCTTTCCATATAATTGATTGTTTGATTGTGTGCCACCAAGTTGATGTTGACCCTTAGTGACCTCATGGCTAGATTTTCTCCATGATGACCTGTCCTTAGCCTGGTTTTCCAATCATGTTCTCATTGCCATCATAACTGGGTCAATCCACTTTGTTGTGCTTCATCCTCTTCTCTCCTCTTTTATTCCATATTATTGCCTTACAATTTTTCTGCGACAGCGTTTATGTTCTTTTTTGTTTTCATTGGGATAGGCTTTTTAACTTTTACAATCTCCTAAGCACTAGTTTGCTTGAACTTGGGTTACCCTTCTTCGATTATGGAATTTATTTCCCCTGAGCTCCATCTTTGAATAGACAAATTGTACTCTTCTGCTGTTTTCCATTTCTCCTGTGCCAGTGTTTGGATTCAAAAATTTTTGCTACCGTTTTGTGGGTATGGCTTGGTGGGCATGGCAGGGGAAGGATACCATAAAATCTCCATTCCTTCCCCACTCCTGGGAGAAGGTTATTGCACAATCCCATTCCCTCCCCACCCCACTAACCTACTTTCCAGCTCCATTCTCCTGTGTAGGGCAACAAAAGAAGACCCAGCTGATCAGCTGGGACTTGGGAGGTAGAAAATAGATGGGGGCGGGGCCAGTTAGAAATGATATTTGTCGGTTCTCTGAATTACTCAAAATTTCCGCTACCAGTTCTCCAGAACTGGTCAGAACTTGCTGAATACCACCTCTGTCCTGTGTTGAAAAAAAATAAATCCAGCTGTGGTTTTTATGAATTCCCATGCATCTTGGGTTCTTTTCCCATTATTTTCTATTGATATAGAATCACATTCTTCATTGCTCCAAGTTTATTAAAATCTTTCCCTATTTCTCAAAGGTACATGGTTGAGTATATCCAATTTTAATATCCCCAACTTTTCCCCAGTGTCACATTTCCACTTCAAATGCAAATCCTTATTCATTGTCATTGTCAACCATAGTTGCTTTTTTATATTGCATTTTTATTCTTTGCCAATGTAAAAAACTAACATAATTTTCTATTGTTTTAATATGGCATATACATCAATATAATATTTTTTCAAATAAAAATTTCCCCTACTTTTTGAAGGAAAACATCATCATTGGCAGAGATTCTATTTCAACATATTTTGGGATAATTGAATTTCCTATTGATGTCCTTCATACCTCTGTGAGATGCTACAGTTCTCTTCTCTTCTCTTCTCTTCTCTTCTCTTCTCTTCTCTTCTCTTCTCTTCTCTTCTCTTCTCTTCTCTTCTCTTCTCT
>BLBF01000048.1:5479062-5490774 GCA_015471245.1 Laticauda colubrina
TCTCCTCTCTTCCACCTACATTTTATCCTTTGTTAGGTAGACAATACTAGATTCCAACAGCATTTTCATTTGTTTGTCCATATTTTAAAAATCCAAATATAATACCATTCAGCTGGATTTCTGAGCAAAACTGAATATTTTTAAAATATATCACATCAGTCAAACATCTCAGGAAAAAAAAATTCCATATCTGTATTTGGCTTGGAGAGATTCATAAAGATGATGCAATATTGATACAGTTCAGCCCTGAGCTACAAATATTCTATCAGTAACACAATACAATCCAGCAACCCATCTCCAGCCAATACTCCAGATTCCATAGTTTCATAAGTTTCTATACCATCTTCAAGAATCATTTTATAAAAAAATGTATTAATTTAAAGGTTAACCAGGACTGCCTAAGAGACCTAGTCTTCAAGACATTTAAGACTTTGCATGATAACTTAAACTGAAAAATGAACAAATCAGCAGGGGACAATCAACGATCATACCAAGTAGAAAATTCATGAATTTATTTTAAACAATAAGGTCAGAAATCAATGACATAACCTACCTTGGACTCCAGAAACCTTTGCCTTTTAAAAATCAACCATGGACAAACTGATTCAAGATTCACACAATTCATTAAGACAATGTATAAATAATTGTCTAAGCGAGATGGAATTCTGTGGTTGTTGGATACCCAATATGAGGTATTTGTCCTTTAGTCCATTTGTCCTTTTTGTGAGACTTAATTTCATCTGATACAATCTCAGGAAACACATATGGTTGAACTTGACCTTCCCCAACAGTTTGAATGAATACAGGAAACAATCTGTGCTTCACTGAAAAAGAAATTATATTATCCATATGATTGTATTCCTGTTGAGACCAATCTAATACAGGGCCATAGGTATTAGTTATATCATTAATTGTGTTGAATTAATGTAACACATGAACAGGAATTGCCTTTGAAAGCTCTTCAAAATTGCAGGAGGTTTAGAAAGCAATCCCAAGAAGTCAATGGATAACAGTAGATCAGGATTTTGAGCTAAAGTTGTCAACTTGACAACTTTAAGACATGTGGAATTCTGCAAGTTGAAATCTCCACATCTTAAAGTTGTCAAGTTTGAGAAACTTTACGATGGACTGTACTATGGACACTGATCCACTTGAAAAGACTATACTGGCTACTTGTTTCTTTCTGGGCATGACTTAAAGAGTTGGTACAGGTATAACTCAACTTACAACCATTTGTTCTGTGACCATTTGAAGTAACCTCTGCTGCAGCCTCCCCATGGTCACATGATCAAAATTTAGGCACCCTAACCCTGGGGTCATGTGGTCACCATCTTCTCAGCCGACTTCTAAGAAGCAAACTCCATTGGAGAAGCCAGTTTCATTTAACAACTAAAGTTGTTACTAACTGAACAACTTTAGGAATTCACTTAAAGACTGTAGCAAAAAAGAATGTAAAATGGGGCAACAGTCACATAACAACTGTTTTGTTTAGCTATAGTTCAATGATGGCATAAGACAAGGACTTCCTGTAATTACCTTTAAAATCTTAAAACCTTTAGGTCTTAGGGACTGCAATAAAAGGTGCCTTGCCTCTCTCTGTTAAATATTTGTTTTTTCTAGCTTTGACCTTAAAAGAAAGAATAAACAAACCTTACATTGAACTGAAATTGTTTAAAATTATCCTGGGTGGTGTGTAGGAAAAAGTCAAAGTGAAATATAAATAAATTTATAGATATGGATCGAGAGTTGTGGAAAACATACCAATAGAGGGCAGAAGCAGCATTTGACAATACATATAACTTTCTCCCCATCTTGGCAATTCACATCTTTTGTTTCTGTCTTTCAAAAAAGGAGCTTGTCTTGTATAAGAGCTGTATAAGATGTGCCAAATTGCAAATATGACTAAACCCCAATCGACTCATCAGTTATCTTTCAAGATTCATTTAAAATCTGACTTGCTCAATGCTTATTATCATCAGAATGGATTGTCAACATTTATTTTCAAGGTTACTGCTCTGCTGTTGCTGTTTTATGGAATTCAGGTATTTTGAAGGAATGGAGAGAAGACTGGATAAGTATATTTGAGGGATCCTTGGTGCTCTCTGAGCTTGCTTATTTTCTAGCAGACGTTTCATTACCCAAACTAGGTAACATCATCTATGCCTAAGTGTATCTTTTTTGCATTCTTGTCGTATAAATGCAATGACTCAGGGATACGGTGGCTCAGTGGCTAAGACGCTAAGCTTGTCAATCAGAAAGGTCGGCAGTTCGGCAGTTCAAATCCCTAGCACTATGTAATGGAGTGACCTCCGATAACTTATCCCAGTTTCTGCCAACCAAGCAGTTTGAAAGCATGTAAAAATGCAAGTAGAATAGGGGCCACTTTGGTGGAAAGTAACAGCGTTCTGTGTGCCTTCATCATTTAGTCATGCCGGCCACATGACCATGGAGACATATTCGGGCAGTGCTGCTCTTCAGCTTTGAAACCGAGATGAGCACCGCCCCCTAGAGCTGGAAACAACTAGCATGTATGTGCAAGGGGAACCTTTACCTTAGGTAACATCATTTGGATCTAAGTGTATCTTTTTTGCACTCTGTGCTTTGATGTAACATGATTATATCAAAAGAAGGAAAGCAACATGGATCATACAATACAACAGTCATGGGAATTACAAAAGAACATCAGAGGAAATATCTGGCTCACTTGTGCAAATATATCCATAGATATTAACTCACAATATTTGAGGCATGGCATAATTTAAGTGTAGACAAGTAAATTTCCAAATTAATGCATAATCTTTTATTCCATGATAGTTGCTTCTTCAACCACCTTCGGGGCTGCAGCTCTTCCTCTCCTAAAAAGGACTATATCTCAACTGATATTTAAAATTTTATTTGAGGTTTGTGCACATCACTTTTCCCAGGATGAATAGCAGCTCTTAAACACACTCACCTGCCAGTCTGACATGATTGATACAACTGTAATGGCTGGATCACATAGGTGAGATATTTCTAGTGACAGGGCTAGTATGTACATATAACATGTAACCAGAGGTGGTTTTCAACATGTTCTGACCAGTACTGGAGAACCAGTAGCGGAAATTTTGAGTAGTTCAGAGAACCAGCAAATCCCACCTCTGACTGTACCCACTCCATCTTTTCTCTGCCCCCCATTGAGTCCCAGCTGATTGGCTGGGTCTTCTTTTGTTGCCCTGCATAGGAGAACGGAGCTGGAAAGTAGGTTAGCGGGGTGGGGAGGAAATGGGATTTTGCAGTATCCTTCCCCTGCCACGGCCACCAAGCCACATCAGGCCACACCCACAGAACCAGTAGTAAAATATTTTAGTAGTGGGATTCAAATTTTTTGACTGCCGGTTCTGTGGCATGGCTTGGTGGGTGTGGCAGAGGAAGGACACTGTAAAATCTCCAGTGATATTTGTTGGTTCTCCAAATTACTCCAAATCACTACCGGTTCTCCAGAACTGGTCAGAACCTGCTGAATACCACCTCTGCCACCACTGCATGTAACCATAATTTAGGCTGATATTCTCTTCATGCAATATTCTTAGTATTATCTGTGGAACAGAGTGCTATGAAACAAGGTATTTAAAAATGGCCTACCACAATGGATGTCCATATAAGGATCTGGCCAAAAGGAAATATATGCATGAAGACGTATCACCATGCCATTAGAGCAATTAAAGTGCAAGTAGTCCTCAACTTACCACCACAATTGAATCCAACATTTCTGTTGCTAAGGGAGGCAGTTGCTAAGTGAATTTTGCCCCATTTTACAACCTTTCTTGCCACCATGCTAAGTGAATCACTGCAGTTGTTAACTTTGTGGGTTAGGTTAAGTGAACCTGGCTTCCTTATTGACTTTGCTTGTCACAAGTTCACAAAAGAGGATCATATGACCCCAGGACAATGCAACCATCATAAATGTGAATCAGTTGCCAAGCATCTGAATTTTGTTCACATGACCATGGAGGATGCTGCAATGGTTGGAAGTGTGAAAAATGGTCATCAGTCACTTTTTTTCAGTGCTGTTGTAACTTCAAATGGTCACTAAATGAATGGTTGGTTGTAAACCAAAGATCCTGACAGGATTACCTAAGGGCACCATTTATTCAGTGGCATCACAATGCCATTTTGGTGTAATTGTGGCTTGCTACACATGCTGATGCTTAGCTCTGTGTATGAATCCTGCTTCTGTTTAAGTTTCTACCTGTGATGGGAGGAATGTCAATGTGTATTGCATAATCCCAGTTTATAAACCTTCAAAAATCCAATTCTGAAGGTTTTTTTTTGAAGAAAACCTGCCCTCACAGGTGATATAGTTTAATTCAACATTCAAGTCTGGGAATGTGTTGTGGGAATAGGGGTCTCTTTCACTGAAGTGAAGAAAGAAATCCATGAATGATGTGGATTCAAAGTACAATCTGCATTGAGCGTCAATGGTGCAGTGGTTAGAGTGCAGTACTGAAAGCTATTTCTGCAATTTGGCAGATCGAATCTCACCAGACCCAAGGTTGACTCAGCCTCCCATCTTTCTGAGGTGGGTAAAATGAGAACCCAGATTATTGGGGGCAACAGGTTGTCTCTGTAAATTGCTTAGGGAGGGCTGTAAAGCACTGTGAAGTAGTATATAAGTTTAAGCGCTATTGCTAAGTACTACTGCTATTGACTAACCTGAATGGAGTACCATCATTGGTAAAGCCCATGTCACACTGCCCAATGGATGCAAAAAGGACACAGCGGACGAGCAAAATGTTCCATCCGTTGTTATCCGCTCTCAAAAGGGGCAAAAATTTGCATAACCGGAGCGGATAACACGGACGCGGGGAGGACGCAGGGCGGATGCAAAGCGGATGCGGAACGGAAGCCCAGTGGATGGGAGCGGATGGCACATCCGCTAGGCTTCCGGGGGGCCACAGCAAAGCGGACGCGGAACGGAAAGCGGATGCAGAGCGGAAGCCTAGCGGATGAAGCAGATGCACAGCAGATGCACAGCGGATGCACAGCAGAAGCCTAATGGATGCCTGGCATTAATTGCGCATGCAGGGAGGATGCATTGCGTCAGCCCCACGGATATAATGGAAGCAGCTCGGAAGCAGGTCGCCATTCAGAGGAAAGACCTGCTGCCGGACAGATTGGCTGCCTTGCCTGCCCTGCGTGCATGTCTGCCTGCAAGCCTTGCTGCCAGCCTCCCTGCCAGCCTCCCTGCCAGCCTCCCTGCCAGCCTCCCTGCAAGCCTTGGTGCCAGCCAGTCTGCCTGCCAGCCTTGGTTCATGTCTGCCTGCCAGCCTTGGTGCCTGCATGCCTGCCAGCCTTCCTGCCAGCCTTGGTGCCTGCCTTGGTGCCAGCCTTGGTGCCTGCCTTGGTGCCAGCCTTGGTGCCTGCCTTGGTGCCAGCCTTCCTGCCAGCCCTGGTGCCTGCCTGCCTGCCAGCCTTCCTGCAAGCGTTGGTGCCTGCCTCCCTGCCAGCCTTCCTGCCAGCCTTGGTTCCTGCCAGCCTCCCTGCCAGCCAGAAACCCCACAACCATGCGGAAGCACAGCAAGCCTCAGCCATCTGCTGCCAGCCCTGGCAAGAGGGACAGGGCTACCATCCCACCCCCTGGCCCTCACTCTGGTTCTCCTGGGGCTTCTGCAGCACGGGCTCGCTCTTCTGGGGCTGGCGCTTCTGCTGCTTCTGCTTCTGGAGGAGCTGATGACAAGCATTCCAGCACAGGCCACCTCCACAGCACCTGCACCCTTCACCCCTGAGACTGAGCAACCAAGAGGAGTTCCAGAGACTCATTTTTGTTTTATAGCTTGTTGTTAATAAAGTCTATTTATGATTCACACACTTGCTTCATTTCTTTTTTTTAATAAAGTCTTGGTGGAAACTTTTAGAAATGGTTTTTTTTTTTTGCTGACGGTCCACAAGCCTGTCCTGTAACACTGGGTAGCGGGTGCGCATGAGATTGTGCAGGATGCAGCAAGCTTCCATGATCCTCCTCATGGTCTCTGGGCTATGCTGCATGGTGGTGAGAAGTACCTGGAACCTGTTGGCCAGGATGCCAAAGGCATTGTCCACCACCCGCCTTGCCCTGGACAGCCTGTAGTTGAAGATCCTCTCTTCACGGGTGAGGCGTCTGGAGGTGTAGGGCTTCATGAGGTAGGTTGTGAGGGAGAAGGCATCGTCCCCCACGATGAAGTAGGGCACATCTTGCGTGTCGCTGGGCAGCAGGTCTGGATCTGGGAAGCCCACGATGAGGTTGCATTCCAGCCTCTCCTTGAGGACACTGGCGTTGTATACCTGGGCATCTGAAGATGAGCCGTTGCCTGAAGCATCGATGTACATGAACTTGTAGTCAGCATTGACCATGGCGAAGAGGATGATGCTGAAGAAGCCCTTGTAATTGAAATAAGTGGACCCCGACTTGGCTGGCGCTTTGCAGGCCACATGCTTCCCATCTATGGCTCCAACGGTGTGGGGGAAGTTCCACTTCTGACACCACTGCTCTGCAACTTTCTTCTATCCTTCTTCAGTGGAGGGACACTGGAGGAGCTCCTCCTTGTATTCTTCGATGATGGCCTGCACCACTTCTCTGACCACAATGCTGATGGTGTTGGATGGCACCCTCCAGCCGTACTGCATGGTCCTCTAGGTGGTCCCTGAGGCCGGGTGGCGCAGAGTAAGCGCCACCTTGAGCCCAGGTTCCAGACTGGGGTGGAAGCTGGTGCTCTGCTTGGTCAACCTGGGTGTCAGCCGCTGCACAACTTCGTCAAACATGGCTGGAGGCATCCTCATGAAGTTCTGGAATGCCCAAGTGTCTTCGTTCCTGAGCTCCACCATCAGGTTGCTGTACAGTCCGTCCTCTGCTCTTCTGGCGAACCATCTTCGGACCCAGACACTTTTTGGCTGCCTCTTTTTCTTCTCGCAGTAGAGTTCACAGAGCCTGCAGATGGCTTTGCACTGTTGCAGAACGATGGTGACTGCCGAAAGGACTTCGTTACAATCCACAGTGGACATGACTGGATGCTGTGGAAGAGTCAGAGTCAGATGAAGGCTGCAGAGGTCTGCACCGCTGGGCTGCTGTTCTGAAAGTGAGATGCAGATGAGTTGCTCCCCCTTTTTCTCGGAAATATAGGTTTTCCGCTAGGCATCCTCTAGGCATCCTCTAGGCATCCTTAATATCTGAGATAGGTCCCCTCTGCGAATGTTTTTTCCATTTTAAACGCTTTGTTTCCATGCTGCATCCATTCTGCATCCATTCTGCATCCGTTCGGCGTCCGTTCCGCTTCCTCCCTGCGTCCGAGCGGATGCAAGTTGCGCGGATGCGGAACAGATGCCTAGCGGATGTTGTGGATGCAGAACGGATGCAGAACGGATGCGTAGCGGATGCGTAGCGGATGCAGAACGGACGCATTGGATACATTTTCCACGCAAAAGTTTTGGGCAGCCCAAAACTTTCTGAGCGGATGAAACGTCAATAAACAGATGCTGGATGGATAGAGAGGAAGCAAAACAGAGACAGTGAGTACATCGTGTTTTCCAACGGATGGCAAGCTTTTTTGTCCGTTTTACATCCTCTTTGCATCCGTTGGTGCAGTGTGACATGGGCTTTAATAACAGATTATTTCTATTTGATTTTCCTCTTTTGGCAACATCCTATCATTTTTTTCTTGGCATTTTCCTGGATCTATTTCCTGGAAAGTTGCAGCATTTTTCAACGAAGGGCAAGGGATTGGCTTCCTTCAGTCTAAAACAAGGAAATGTTGTTGTTTCAAAGATGATTTCTTAAGTTCCTTCAACCACTGCAAATATTCCATGTCTTCTGTAGAAGTCGTCTTGACTTATAACCAAAATTGGGATCAGAGTTTCAAGGCAGTTGTTAAGCGAGTTGCACCCAATTTTACAACCTAATTTGAGATTATTTTTAAGTGAATGGCTGCAGCTTTTAAGTGAAGTTTGCTTGTCAGAAGGTAGTATAGCAAATGACAAATGGTGATCACATGATACCAGCAATCATTCTAAATATATGTCAACTGGAAGTTTCACTCTTTGTCTGATGTTTGTACAATACATGGCCCTGGGCAATCATGCAGTCTTAGAAGGCAAAGAATGGAAATAATTTCAGAGATTTTCCAATCCAACCTCCTGGCCAGTGGAGAGTCCTCTAGTCCGGTATGCTTGATGGATACCATCTAGCCTCTGCTTCAGTACCTGCAACGAAGAAGAATCCAGCACTCATTCCATTACTGAACAACTCTTTTCTGAATTCCAGCCGAAATTGATTTCCTTATAGTTTAAAGCCATTTTTCCTTGCTCTGTCTTCTGGAACAACTTTGAACAATTCCACCTTGTCTTTTCCATGACAGCTTTTGAGATACTCGAAGACAACGATCTTGTTTCTTGAAAGCTTCTCTTCTCCAGTTCTCCAGTTCTCCAGGCTAAATGATCTCTTGATTTTTTAGTTGGTTTTTTTTTTTTTTTGCAAAAAAAGATTAAGAGTTTCTTTGGCAAGCATCTTTCTTTGTTAATGTTCTCTCTCTCTCTCTCTCTCTCTCTCTCTCTCTCTCTCTCTCTCTCTCTCTCTCTCTCTCTCTCTCTCTCTCTCTGTGTGTGTGTGTTTGAGTCAACCCTGATTTCTGGCAATCGAAGAACCAGACCCTTCAGAAGTAGTTTGCCATTGCATTCTTCCTAGGGCTAAAAGAGTCAGGTGTCCAACTTCTCCCAGGTGAATTCACATGTCCTCATCTCCAGCCCAGTGTCTATAACCACTGCACCAAACTGCTTTTCTTTTAGAGACCATTAATCTTCTGTTTAAATGGTTGCCAGAGGATTTTTCTATTATATTCCACTTATCAATAGAATAAGTCTATCAAAAGAATCAAGAGAATATTTGTAGTACAGAGTTGAACTGTGAAGTTCTTGGTGCTCTCTGAGCTTGTTTGTTTTCTTGCAGATGTTTCACTACCAAAACATTTTAGTACTGACATGCCTGCAAGAAGAAGCTCAGAGAGTACCAAGAGACCACTTGTCCTATTTAAAATATGGTCTGGGCTTTAAGAAAACCATCATAATAATGTCTATGGAGATCCTCAATCATCCAGGTCATGCTTGTCCCAAAGATGCTTTTGCAAAAGGCTACTGGACTTTCTTGCTTTTTTTCTTTGAAAGAAGGGAAGTCAGAACTGAAGGAGCTTCTTAGATGAGAAACAAAACTTTTTCAAGGGAAAGAAGATCTCTTGGCCTTTTGGAAAAGCATAATGGAAATCATCAAGATCTTCCAGTTGCCCATGAATACCTGGATAACAGAATAAACCAATTAAGGGATAACCAATCCCTTAAGGATTAATAGATAGAGTGATAGACAGAGTTAAAGTTTGATATAAAGATTTAGAAAACCAATTATAAAACTGGCGTGTCTGCACATTAATTAGCATGTAAAATCATTCATAAGTCACCAGCCTCCTTAAAAGCTCACATCACAATAGATTTTAGCTTCTTTTTCCCACTTTATTTGTTAGACAAAATGATTTGTAAGGTTGTTAACATTGCAGCTGTATGTGTTAGATATATGTGTGGGTGTAGGGGACAAGTAAGTCAACAGTGTTTAAGGTAAGTAATCCCTTAATCAATTTTAACATAAACTTCTGATGCCGAATGAGTGATGATAGCATAATACCTTTACTAATTCCCATTTAAAGTAGCAAAGGCATTAAAAGACTCCTGTTATGAAAACTGCCTGAAGGACACAAATTATCTGTTTTATAGTCCTGTAAAATCTACCACAACATAGTCATATGCTATTTAATATAGACATGCAAGCTATGCATAAATAGAGTCATCCTTATTTGCTTGCAGATAACATTTTTCTGGCTGAAGACTTTGTAGGGTAGGCATTACTCATGAGTTGCTGTTGTTCTCTGAAAGTATTTTATCTAGTTTGATGCATCATAGATTATTATTCCCAAAACCTACATTCATTAAAGCCAAAGTATGTAGTATAAGTAAAAAAATAAAGGCAAGGGTGAAAAATGGAAATAGAAATTATGTAAGAATCACGACCAATGATTTTCATAAACAAGGCATTCCACAGAGTGACATATTCCAGGGTCTTCATGAAACTTCATCAGAACAGTTTAACAAATGCTTAGCTTGATTAATGGCACAGTGACAGTCCTGTTCCCAATAAAGAATAGGTATTGTAACCTGTTGTCAGTAAGTAAGTGAATTCAGGTTGCGCATGATAGCAGTTAAAGCCCCTGTCCCACTGCACCAACAGATGCAAAGAGGATGTAAAACGTTAAAAAAAGCTTGCCATCTGTTGGAAAACGCTATGCATCCGTTGTGTACTCATTGCATACGTGTTTCATACGCTCTATCCATCGAGCATCTATCCACTGCGATTTCATCCGCGCAAGAAGTTTTGAGCTGCACAAAACTTTGTGAACGGATGAACTTTCCACTGTGTATGATGTAAATCCATGACATCCGAGCAACAAACGTTCTATGTCCGTTTATCATCCGTTAAACGTCCATTGTATCCTCTCAGCATCCTCTGGGCATCCTCACAACTCACGTCCATTGCAGCTGAAAACGGAAAGAGGGAGGAAACAAAAGGTACACGGAATGTCTACACAGCGTTAGTAGCATGGAAATAGAAAGGATGCACAGTGAATGGTTTGCATCTGATATACATCCGCTAGGCTTCCTATGAACATCCCTTTAACATCCCTGCTACATACTACCCAGGTCCGTTCTTTTCCTTTCTTTTCTATTCTGTTTATGCAAATTTTTGCCACTTTTTGGAGCATATGACAACGGATGGAGCACCCCCGAAATTTTGCTCGTCCGCGGTGTCCTTTTTGCATATGTTTTGCATCCGTCAGCCAGTGTGACCTTGCCTTAAACAAGAGCATTTATCCTAGTGGAGAGTTTGGACAATACCAGATCATGCAAGTAATCTGCAGAATTATATCAGAAGATGGTCATTTGGGATGTTATTCTTGGAGACTGAGATTGAGGTATAGAATTAATCTTCCTTTGAATAGTATGTGCACATTCCAAAATATATAAAGATTTTAGGCTGACATCAATCATGGCATAGAACAACTCAAAGAAGTAATGCAAGATTGGAAGATGTGGACAGACCCGACCCCTATAATCCTCAAGAGTTGGACATGACTGAATGGATAACTACTTCTTCTCCTTCTCCTTCTCCTTCTCCTTCTCCTTCTCCTTCTCCTTCTCCCTCTCCCTCTCCCCCTCCTCCTTCTCCTTCTCCTTCTCCTTCACCTTCTCCTTCTCCTTCTCCTTCTTCTTCTTCTTCTTCTTCTTCTTCTTCCTCTTCCTCCTCTTCCTCCTCTCCCTCTCCCTCTCTCTCTTTCCTCTTTCTTCTTTATCTTCATCTTCATCTATCATGCATTTAATGCATTCTTTGACAAACTAAAAATTACAGTTTAGAAGAACTTCTAGAATTCTTTTTGATTGCTCACAACACTATTATTGTGTTGTACCTTAACTCTACCTTGACTCTTGGCGAATGTTTCTTTTCTTTTATGTACACTGAGAGCATTTGCACCAAGACAAATTCCTTGTGTGTCCAATCACACTTGGCCAATAAAGAATTCTGTTCTGTTCTGTTCCGTTCTGTTTTTTCTGGTTTTTATTCTGTATTGTATTGTATTGTATTGTATTGTATTGTATTGTATTGTATTG